>JBBPNP010000003.1:0-228623 GCA_038090955.1 Xerocomellus intermedius
AACGGGTCTCGGTAAGTTCTTTCGTCGCTTGTGCGATCGAGGTTAATGTTTGCACAGACCTTGCTTCACATTGTCGCTTGCTGTTTCATGACCGCCCGCGGCACAAGTTGTTGTGGAGATGGGGTGTCCATTACCCTCTTTACATTCTTGCTGAGATCGCCATCATCTGCACCGATTTGGCAGAAATGCTGGGATCTGCAATCGCGCTCGTTCTCCTATTCCCTGTGCTCCCACTGTGGTCAACCGTCTTATTGACCGCCACTGACGTAATGCTGCTCCTCGCCATCGAGAACCCATTGAAGAGCAGACCGGTGAAACTATTCGAAGGCATCATTGCTGCATTGGTGTGTAAGAATCCACTTTCCCTAGACGCGATGTCTGAATACTTTTCAAGGTTCTAGCCGTACTCATCTGCATGGCACTCATTATGTCTAAGATTACCGTCAATTGGGGAGATACCTTTCGCGGATTTATTCCGTCCAAAGAGCTCTTCGGAAGCGGTTCTCTCTATATCTGTATGTACTCCCTATTTCTCCGTACGATTGCTCATCGTCATTTCAGCCGTGGGTGTCCTGGGTGCCACCGTCATGCCACACGGCCTCTTCCTTGGATCTCGCCTCGCAACCCAGGATCGATTAGCAAATGACTCGGAGGCGGATTTACCAAAATGCTCAGAGACTTCATCTTCGCGTCAAATGACATTGTCACAGCGCGTGCTTCGATCGATACGTTCCGCATTCAGTTGGAGAAGACTGTTCAGTATGTCCCGCTCGGATGAGACCAGTTACCCGCAGAATGTCTTAACGCACGCCGATCGGGACAACAACGAGCTCGGCTTCGTCAGATCGCACATGTATCACGGTATGGCTGACGTTATAGCAAGCTTGATGGGCTTTGCTGTTATTATCAACTCCTTGTAAGAGTTAAAAAACCAGGTTTCCCCTGAGAGCACTGCTCACCTCGCCGCAGGATCCTCATTATCTCGAGCGCTGTTTTCTATTATGGTTCAGGAGCTTATGGAAGCGAGTCTCCAGCAAGCCTGTTCGATGCCCATGACCTAATTAAGAATAGACTTGGAAAAGGCAAGTGTATTTCCTCTTGCAATGCTCACTTGCTGATTGTAAGATAGGTGCCGCTCTTCTTTTCGCTCTAGCCCTGCTTGCTTCGGGTCAAAGCGCATCCATCGTTGGTACCGTGGCTGCTCAGTGTGTCTCAGAAGGTTTTTTGCACTGGAAAGTTTCGGTAATACTTCCTTCACATGGCCTTCCACGAACGTTCATCGTTATTCCCTCAGCCCACACTACGCCGTCTTATCACTCGCGCCCTTGGGATTATTCCTTCCGTCATAGTCGCTTCCGTTGTGGGCGAAAGTGGGATAAGCACATTGCTGGTCGCAAGTCAGGTCGTCTTGTCCATCGTTCTTCCATTCATCGTCTTTCCGCTCGTCTATCTCACGTCTTCGTCACGCATCATGTCCGTCAAGTCACCATCCAAGTCTACGAATCCAACGCAGACTCCTCCTGGTGCCCTTTCGCTCGATGCCGTCGACCGTGTCGATGCGCCGAGTGACAAGGCAGCTGACTCCGAAGACGAAGTGGTTGATTTTAGCAGTGGCAAGATTGTGACGGCCATTGGGTATACCATGTGGCTTATCATCCTCGCGGCCAACGTCTACGTCTTGGTCACGTTATAGAGTAGAATGGATTTATGCCTAGAAGGCTTGGAAGATAGAATCCACTTTTTTCCCCGAGGGAGTGTCCTTGCAATGGTGTTTAGAATATTAGGTCCTCCACTGTTCCGGAGGTCCGACGACCAATGTACGTACCTTCCAGTTTCCAGCTTCATGGCGATGTGGGCTGCGGTCCAGATGATAACAGTACCATCCCAGGCTGCAGGTGTCAATGTTACTGGACGCTGGCTGCCTAATCCTTGAAACAAGGTGTGTAGGCGTTTTGTGCGTGTTTCTGAAGTAAGATATGTTCGAGGGATGCTGCTACCGGGCCACACATGACTTCGGGCAGTCAAAAGCATTCGGACTCACCAGTTACCTCACTGCAGTTGAACCCGACCAGTGCCAATGATGAGACATCATTTCGGACGCAACAGTCAGGCAGACAATATTGTATATGTTCCCGGCAGATTCCCTTTTCACCACGTCATGCGCTTTCAGACCGCGCGAGATTTCTACTACGTAGTGTGACATTGTGTTCCTGGGTGCCTGTGCCACTATGGAGTATAGTGCTGTAATTGCCGTAGGTATGTGACAACTATGGGAATCTGTGCCAAAAGCGTGCTTTGCTGATTCGGACTCACTCACCAAGTCAGTCATGTCACAACCATATCGGACGAGTAGGATGTGTTGGATACTCACTGGGGGTCTGGGGGCCACTCCGACTCCAGATGAGATCACGCACAGCACTACAGTGTTACCATATTGGGTGGCAACTGCTCGAGCCCAATGCGTCAAAAGATCGGACATTGACGAGCAAACGCAACGGTATAACACTACATATCCGGCCTATCCCACATATACAATGTTGGGATATCTCGTGCGCGCGGTACTGGCCGAGTGTGTGGAAATAAGGGACATCGGCCGTGCCCAGATGAGTACAAAATCCCCCCTCTAAACAACCTGTACTTGCTTTTATCTTATCGTCCACAACCTCCTTGGGGTTGCATAGAGTGATTCCCCTCATCTTATTCTCTGGAAACAGTGATGTCGGTAGCTGTCACAGCCGAAGATGAAACCGCGCCTCGAAGTGGATGGTATACAAAGCTTCATCACGTCGGATGGCAGCTATGCCACCACGCAACCAAGCATGCGGGTGTAGGAATCGTTTGCTCAGTGGCCTATTTCGATCCGTGGGTTATCCAAACATTCATCATGCTATCGCATAGATTGATCATTGCTACCACTCAGTGGGAATTGGGGTGTCGATCTGCAGGCTGGCTCCCAATACGGATACAGCTTATTGTTCACTGTTCTCCTCGCTGGAATATTTGCCACCTTTTTGCAGGTCGGAAAATCTTCATTTACTCGCAGGTCGCCATCTCTGATCCATCTAACAGGTTCTAGCAGCTCGTTTGGGTGCCGTAACGGGTCTCGGTAAGTTCTTTCGTCGCTTGTGCGATCGAGGTTAATGTTTGCACAGACCTTGCTTCACATTGTCGCTTGCTGTTTCATGACCGCCCGCGGCACAAGTTGTTGTGGAGATGGGGTGTTCATTACCCTCTTTACATTCTTGCTGAGATCGCCATCATCTGCACCGATTTGTCGGAAATGCTGGGATCTGCAATCGCGCTCGTTCTCCTGTTTCCTATGCTCCCACTGTGGTCAACCGTCTTATTAACCGCAACTGACGTGATGCTGCTTCTCGCCATCGAGAACCCAGCGAAGAGCAGACCGGTGAAACTATTCGAAGGCACCATTGCTGCGTTGGTGTGTAAGAATTCACTTTCCCTCGACTTGTCTGGATGCTTTTCAAGGTTCTGGCCGTACTCATCTGCATGGCACTCATTATATCTAAAATTACCGTCAATTGGGGAGATACTTTTCGCGGATTTATTCCGTCCAAAGAGCTCTTCGGAAGCGGTTCTCTCTATATCTGTATGTACTCCCTATTCCTCTGTACGATTGCTCATCGTCGTATCAGCTGTGGGGATCCTGGGCTCCACCGTCATGCCACACGGCCTCTTCCTTGGATCTCGCCTCGCAACACAGGACCGATTAGCAACAGACTCGGAGACGGATTTACCAAAATGCTCAGAGACTTCATCTTCACGTCGAATGACATTGTCGCAGCGCGTGCTTCGATTGATACGTACCGCATTCAGTTGGAGAAGACTGTTCAGTATTTCCCGCTCGGATGAGACCAGTTACCCCCCGAATGTCTTAACGCACGCCGATCGGGAGAACAACAAGCTCAGCTTCGTTAGATCGCACATATATCATGGTATGGCTGACGTTATGGCAAGCTTGATGAGCTTCGCTGTTATCATCAACTCCTTGTAAGAGTTAAAAAACCAGGTTTCTCAGCACTGTTCACCTTCGACGCAGGATCCTCATTATGTCGAGCGCTGTTTTCTATTATAATTCAGGAGCTTATGGAAGCGAGTTTCCAGCTAGCCTCTCCGATGCCCATGCACTAATTAAAAATAGACTTGGAAAAGGCAAGTGTATTTCATCTTACAAGGCTCACGTGCTGATTGCAAGATAGGTGCCGCTCTTCTTTTCGCTCTAGCCTTGCTTGCTTCGGGCCAAAGTGCATCCATCGTTGGTACCGCGGCTGCCCAGTGTGTCTCAGAAGGTTTTTTGCACTGGAAAGTTTCGGTAATACTTTCTTCAACATAGCCTCCCACGAACGTTCATCGTTATTCCCTCAGCCCACACTTCGCCGACTTATTACTCGCGCCCTTGGGATTATCCCTTCGGTCGTAATCGCTTCCGTTGTAGGCGAAAATGGGATAAACACATTGCTGGTCGCAAGTCAGGTCGTCTTGTCCATCGTTCTTCCATTCATCGTCTTTCCGCTCGTCTATCTCACGTCTTCGTCACGCATCATGTCCGTCAAGTCAACATCCAAGTCTACGAATCCAACGCAGACTCCTCCTGGTGCCCCCTCGCTCGATGCCGTCGATCGTGTCGATGCGCCGAGTGACAAGGCAGCTGACTCCGAAGACGAAGTGGTTGATTTTAGCAGTGGCAAGATTGTGACGGCCATTGGGTATACCATGTGGCTTATCATCCTCGCGGCCAATGTCTACGTCTTGGCCACGTTATAGAGTAGAATGAATCCATGTCAGAAGATATAATCCACTTTTTTCCAAGAGCGTGTCCTTGCAATGACGTTTAGAATATTGGTCCTCCACTGTTGTGTTCAAGTTGAGCGGCAATTGGACCGTTACTCTTGGAGGACGAAAAGCAAGGCTCGAACGTCCGTGCGCCGGAGCTCCGACGACCAATATACGTACCTCGCAGTTTCCAGCCTCATGGTGATGTGGACCGTGGTCCAGATGAAAACAGTACCATCCCAGGTTGCAGGTCATGTCACTGTCAGGGGCTGGCTACGAAACCATTGAAACAACCAGTGTACTAGGCGTTTTACGCGTGTTTCTGAAGCATGATGTTTTCGAGGGCCGCAGCCCATGGCACCTGTAAGACCTAAATGGCGCAAGGAACTCGAAGCCACCCCTGGACTCTCCTGGACCGCCGGACGAACGTTGCAACCGTTGGCCCAGCTCGCCAGGGGCTGTAGATCGGGATCTGTCCCGTGTCCGTGTCACTTTTTTTCTCCGCTGGTACACGTTTATGCGACTGCTGCGGAGGACGTCATATAAGTAGTCGCGATGGGTTCGTTGAAACGGGGAGATATCGATTACTTGGATCGGAATATGAATCGTATGCCAGGAACTCGTGTTCAAGGTCGTTGGGGAGGACTCTTTCACTGGACTGCCATGGCGTTGAAACACGGACCGTACCATGCACGTGGTGACGACAGTCCTACAAACGGAAAACGAGCAGGATCGGACGTCGCATGGGGTGACGCGGGATGTAAGGACCGGACCGGCGTTCCCCAAAGAGGATTGCCCTGGCCCGGGACTACCCTTGGCCCGTTGAAACGCGGACCGACAAGTCCACAAGGGAAATGAGCAGGTGCGGGACGTTGCGTGAGGTGAAGCGGAATGCAAGGACCGGTCCCGTTCTCCAAACGTGCTTCGGATCTGAGTGGCGGGACCACCGGTTTTATGTAGGCCCCCCTCTCCCGTCAGCCAGATCAGCACGTTGAGGATCGCGGTGTCACAGCGTAACCAAGGTATTCACTCGTCGGGTTCTACTTTTCAATGTGGCTTGTCAATACCCTATGATCAAGGGGGTACACAAGTCAAATGGGGAGTACTGTGGTGCATCATGAGGATAAACATGCCCCGGAGGGTAGATAGGCTCGCCTATCAAGCATTTCTCATCCATCAACGTCAATGAACAGTCGAAGGAATACGAATTTCATAAAGATAGCGTACTACAGAATGTTTACACGACAGGCAGCGAAAACATATGCCACAGAGCTGCGGAAATGATTCTCGATGAACACGGCATGCGATAGCTCATGTGTAGTCTAACCTCGTTTCTGAGACGCCTACCGGCAAATCGGTCAGGAAGAAAAGGGAAAACACGCGGACGACTTACGAGGAAAGACATCAATTGTTGGTATCCCGGGCCGCCCGGTTGAGGAGCACCAGGAGGCAAACTTGACATAGGAGGGGGTGACATCATTTGTGGAGGAGGCGGAGGCATTCCATACTGTGGGGCAGACGATTGTTGGGGTGCTAGCTGGGGTGGCTGGCCCGCCGACTGTTGAAGTAGCGCAAGGATGTTAGGAGGAAGGGTTCCCATTCCCGCTTGTCCTGGTGGTGTTTGGGTCTGTGGTGGCATCTGCCCATAAGGACTCGTACTTTGACTAGGTATGGCCGAATACGGGTGCGCCGGCTGTTGCATTGATGGAGGGGGGTAATATGGGTTTGCGCTAGGCGGCGGCTGTGCAATCGGTGGCATTGGGAGCGCGGGAGGAGGAACCGGGCCGGGAGCTGGTTGAGTAGGGGGAGGTGGGGCGGTTCCATTCTGGGGCTGCTTCAAGGCAGCCAGTAACTGTTGCACCCTTCTAGCTTGTTCCAAGCGATCCTCGTGTGTCTATTTCATATCAAGGACAGGTGCATGTGCAACGAGTGACAGAAACGTACCTGCGAACTAGCGGGTCCGGAAGAGGGTTGAGTGTAAGCAGCCGTCGTACTTGTTGGTTCGTTGTAGCTACCACCAGAAGGATAAGGTGGACGTGGATCGAAACGGTCCCCACCATATCCACCTCTATCATTTCCGTAGCCTCGGCCACCACCCCGTCCACCCCTAGAATCATCGTCAAAGCCTCGTCTGTCACGATCTCTGAAGTCATCTCTTCGGTCCCAATCATCATCGTAACCTCGGCCTCGACCTCGACCTCTGCCTCGGCCACGGCCGCGACCTCGGAAGCTTTGACCTCGATCTTCCCAGTCTCGACCAGCATCATATCGTGGTTCACGGCTAACGTACAACATACATCAGTGAATGCTTCGGAAGAATTTGTCAAAAGTCTACCGTTGGGTGGCTGGACCAGTCACCTCGGACTCCTCCCATGCATAGATTATATCCATGGTACCATCTTGCAAGCCCTGGTGACGCAACCGATCGAAGGCTTCGTCACAATTCTAGCTTGGGGTGAGTTGGACAGCAAAGGATGTAGCCTGATACCTTACCCGCATGTCATAATATTCGACATATCGCTGACTGGAATAAATATGAGCAACTAGGAAGTAAGTGGGGGGAATCGTCACATACTCTGTGCGATCTCCAACGGGCATTACGGACTTGACATCTCCGAATTGTTGGAATTTGCGTCGCACCTCGTTGTCGTCAATCAGTTGACGAGAATCTTTTAGCGTTACTATGAGACAGCCCTGGTATTGCTAACTTGATATTCAGAGGACATATGGTCATAGCAAATTGATGGCTCACTTGATTTTTCTCTCGGTCGTTTCCGCCTTGTTTCTGATCGTCTCGTGGTAACGAGTAATGGACATCAATCTAATGTAACCCCGAGGTCTTCGGTCAGACCCAAACTTGGATATGTAAAACTGTAACCCACGGGTCGTCCACTAATCTCGGAGCCTTGCAGACGTTCCCTGGCTCTCTCAGCAGCCCTTAAATCGTACTAACGGACGAACCTCAGCAGGAATATAGAGTGCCATTTAGGTAACTTACATAGGTAACAAAGACCATTCCGCGTGTGGCGATAAGATCGAAAAAGGTCTTGATTTCACCGTGGTCTTCAAAGGAACGACGGACATCGTCGCTATTAGTTTCGTACTGAGAAAACGATGCTATCAGTACGGGCATATACAGGCAGTGCAAGCTTCAAATCCAACATTGCACTCAGTGGTGACTTGCCTTGATGTTCCGGATAAAAAGCGTGCGACAAGGTCGCTCGCGCTGTATGCGTTCTTCAATAATGGAATCATGAACTTTGTCATCACGTTCGCGGCGGATATTCCTTCGAGGAGTTTGGCCAAAGCCTCCGTCGTCATAATTGGCATCGGAGACTTCTAACAGGGGTTGATACGGGTGAGATCAAGAACTTCAGAAGGCAGAAAACCAAGCAAGTTGGCGGCTAGGCAGAATGAAGCCACGTAACGCATCGAGTCGCAGAGTACGAACAAAATTTCCCGGGAAAGCTCAAAATCTCCCAGGACATGATGAAATGAACGGATGACGCGGTAAACTCATTTCCTGGCTTTGCTGAAACGTCCAACTTCACTGCTTTCGCTAATGAATAGCTCAAAGCTCGCGACGAAGGCTCTTAATGCCTGCTAGGCCACCAGAAAAATATCCAGCAAAAAATGCAATGTGGAGCTGCCAGTTTTACCCCGCTGGACTGCGGCTCAGCTGATGCGACGATGTATGACAACTGCCTATATTCGCACTGTATGTTCAGTCTCAATTTCAAGCGCACCTTCAACATTGCCATAACCCTGAGTATAGCCGTCTGACGTACTCTGGATAGTGTACTGAGTGGAGGGAGTTGCACCTGCATAACTACCACTTCCATTTTGATAGAAATGGTCTTGGGTGCCCGTATCGTAGCTATTGTATGGGCTGACGTCGGCTTGATGTTGATTTTGATCATAAGGACTGGAAGGGGCGCTGTCGTAGCCACTGTGAAAGTTGCCTCGGCCGCGACCGAAGCCTCTCCCACGTGGAGTGCCGCCTCTGTGATAGGATCTATCGGGACCTGGTCCACCGGGAATGCCACCCCTTCTATGGCCGCCATCATAGGCTCCACCGCCGTAAGGATGATGACGATTCATTCCTTTGTTTACTGTTTTCCTGTTCTGTTTAGGGCGAAAACGAGGGATTGCACGAGCACTGAGCAGGCGAGCTTAGCAGACGAAGAGAACTGAAACGGCGAACGAAATGTGTGCTGGTGGCGACACTGAGAAGAAACTTTCTGGACGATGTGGCTCAGCCGAGGACAAGGAGGCAAAATGCAGGGAATGATGATGATGGCGGTTGCAAGCAAGTCGAGGCGGGGCGCAAATTTTGCACATGTGCAAATGTCCGTGGGAACACAATGTTACATAAGCGACAGTGACTGTGCGCAAGCCTGCGCTACAACGCGTTGCCTTGCTTTGGAGTCCATTCGTTCATTTCCTGACCGCGACCAATGTCAAAACAGTTCCAGTTCAAACTTGTGCTTCTCGGTATGCGTCCTCCTTGTCGTATGCACAAATGTTTTCTCATTCATTCATTCCAGGCGAGTCCGCAGTTGGGAAGTCCAGGTAGAGTGTTGCATTTCGTCATGGATCATCATTCGAGCATCTTGCAATAGCCTAGTCCTGCGTTTCGTCAAAGACCAATTTGATGACTACCGGGAAAGCACTATCGGCGGTGCGCTTTTTCTAAACCTGTTATCTGACACTCGGCGCTCACCCGCCTATCTACAGCTGCGTTCTTGACACAAACCGTCACACTGGATGATCAAACGACGGTTAAATTCGAAATTTGGTATATTCCCAACTCGAGTGGTACATCCCGAAACCTGACTACTCTCTAGGGATACTGCAGGTCAAGAACGGTACAAGGTATGTTTGTACCTCTTAATGCTGTGAAATGAGACACTCAATGGTTGCTTGGATTCTTCGATAGTCCCTCGTGCGTCCTTTTCATTTCCCACTCTCAAAGTAAGATTGAGCGGTACTTCGGATACAGGCTCCTATGTACTATCGCAATGCAAATTGTGCAGTGGTAGTATATGATATCACTCAGGCGTCGTCGCTCGAGAAGGCACGGAACTGGATTAGGGAACTCCAACGTCAAGCCGATCCATCTATAGTCATCGCTCTCTGCGGAAACAAGGCTGACCTTGCTGCGCGTCGCCAGGTCACGCAGGAAGAAGCTCAGAAGTACGCGGAGGAAGAAGGTCTGATGTGGAGCGAAACTAGCGCCAAGACGGGTGAGGGTGTGGCGGACATATTTACAGTCATTGGTACGTATAGATTGACCTTCTACGCCCATCGTGGACTTAGCAACCACAGCCAAGAAATTACCGCTGACCGCACCCCCATCATCGCGGACGGGTGGTTCTCGTGGTGGTCCTTCTGGAGCACGGCAGGGAGTTGATCTCAACAGGCAGGCAGCCTCTCAGAATGGCGGCGAGGCTTGCAACTGCTAGTCGCAAGTTCTACCTCGCTTCATTGTTCTCTTCCGCAGCCTCCCCATTGATTTGTCCCTCCCTCACTCCACATGTAACATAACGTACACTGCGACTTGCTGAACTTGGGTAATAGTAATATGGTTGTTGACAATGTCAGCACGAAATAGAATTACAGTGGCCGAACATAGTCTGGTGACCAGATCGTCTATGAGGTTGCCGCGTTGAGAGGCAAACCGTCGATAGACGGTTTGGTAAATTTCGTTGGGGCGTTAGGGGAGATTGCGGATTGATCGGGGCACGTCGAACAATGGAAAAACGCGAGATTATCGACGATGAAAATGATTTTGCAATGATTGAAAATGAAAATAACAAAATTATTGTGCATTAAGATCGATGCAACGCAACTTCGATCTCTCATGAACGTTAACTTCCGCTCCGAGTCCTTTCGTTGATCGTGAAATGAATACTACCAGCTCTGTTACGCAAGCCGTCCTCGATTACACCTTAGACGAACTACAGCAGCACGCAGTCCAAGACATCGGCAGCCGGCTTCCCAACGATTACATCGCAATGCTCTCAATTAATGACAAAATAGATGCCCTCCGAGCGTGCCTGATCATTCACTGTCTGACATCACGCACATTCACTCCCCATACTTTTCAGCTCCAGGCTTCCCTCGCTATGCTCAATGGAAAGGATACCATAGTCACTGCTGGCACCGGCAGTGAGAAGACTCTGTGTCAGCTGATTCCTATGCTACTTCGACCAAACACTCTTTCGATACCGATCTCGCCTTTAAAACGGCTTCAAGTCACACAGGTACGATATTTAATAGTGCATTCAAGTTGATAAAGTGAGTGTCACGATTGTGGTCGAATAACTAGGTACTCGAATGCGAAAAGTATCACATCCGAACAATTCTGACGAGAGAATAAAACAAGTCCATTCAGAAAGGACATTATCAACATCTGATCGTCTTGCCGGAACAATGAGGAATGCACAATGGTCATTTTCCTCGACTTGCGCAACTCCTACGACAGGATCCGAGTCATAGCTTTGCGAAAAAAATATGCCGTATACATGTCGACGAAGCGCACAATTGCTTGATCGATGCAACGCAGTGCAAGATCGTGCAACAGATTCGTTAGCGACGTGAAGGAAATACAGAGCCCACATCACGCAAGAGCTTCGATCGTCTGCCTCGACGCGCCATTCGTCCACAAGAATAGTGCGAATGGTTTTGCAAGCTGTGACTATGACCTGACATGGCTACAACAAGAAAACTTAATACACGAAGGTGTCATAATGTCAATGCATACGATCTTGGAGTCCTTGACAGTGTTTTCTTTACATGCACGAGTCGCCTGGCAGGCACTAAGCAGAAGCTTGCTCAGCGTAGGTAGGCAGTACCACGGGTATGGGTAACCCGTACCCGACGCGCGGGTTTTTAAATTCTAGTCGACGCCGGCTACATCAAGGTCTACCACATACTGCCAGTACAATGCTCTCGTCGTTGTGGACGGCTTCTGTCAAGGTTGGTGATTCGATATATGATGGGGCAAGAGACTAGTAATACTTTCGTGATATTTTTGTATCATTATCGAGGCCGTTAATACAATATTTTCCGAAGACTCGAAGTCGTGCATACGCAGGACATGGAGGAATGCCCGTGCTCAGTGTTGTCCCGGGAGGGGTGTTTTAATTGGTAGAGGAAGGCGAACTGGACGAAGGGTCGGACGAATACCTCACAAACAGAGGCTTCCGCTGTCGCAGTGGAAGGGCGTCGAGCAAGTCCGACATATTTTTGGAGGAGGGGGGGTTACGTTCAAACACGGAGACGTCACTGATCCGTGCCACACTTTATCCTTGCGACGCAGCCTTCAATTATAGATTGGTACATGCCAATCTAGAACTAGATGTCATCAGATCCGAATCTATCACAAAAGTTCCGAGTTACGAGCGTTGTCAAGTCGAAATGCGTGACACAAAACCACGTCATCCTAGGCGACCAAGTCCGGAACTTGACTGTTGCGACCTGGTGTATGGACAACAACGAGGATAAAACGCAGCCTTTGAACCAATGATTTGGTTGATAACTTGAAAATGTACTTACATTTCTTCATCACTCGAGAAAGATTTGGAGATGCCAGCAGTGGTTCACCGGCCTGGGGTCTAGTACTGCGGCCCGAATATAATGATGTCGTGGGCTCATCAAGCATCAAAAGAACGAGCTGGGCCGGAGTACAGCACCGTTGGGATCACGAGTAGTGATATCGCCGACGAGTACTGTAGTAGTAATTTTGGCAGTGATATCGGTCCGTGCCGGGTAGTCTTCCGGGTCCGAGAGAGGAGTTGCTGTGCGGCCGCGGTGTCGCTCTCAACGATGCCCACCCCCACATGGAGTTCCACAAAGGCCAAAGTATGGCCCATTCCTCCATCTCTCGGAGTGAGACTTACCTCCTCGTTCTGCGCAGGTGCAACTTCGGTGAGTCCTTGTGTTGCAGCGGGATGCATATCAGGATCGACCTCGTGATATTCTTGGATGAGCTAGACTATCCGTTCAACGTCTCCGAACATTGCAACAGAAAAGGGAAGCGCTGGCTAAGAGTTCTCGTCGCGACATCGCACTCTCACTAGAAAAGGGAAAGATCGAGAGCGCGCGGATCAAGGTCGAAGCAAGTGGGTCCTCGATTCAATGTCACGTTTGACAACACAGACACCACGCACGCTCTCATTCCCTTCACCAGTAATCAATGAGGATATCAACCTCGAACTGCTAGAGCTTTTGGAACTCTATTGTGAGCTCCTGATAGCCCGCTTCGGATTGCTTGATCAAAAGTGAGTAAGTATATCGTAAGTATACCATTGGTCGTGTAATTCCTCTCACATCTCTCATAGCACGCGCGAACCTGATCAGGGTATTAAAGAGGGAGTCTGTGCCATTATTTACGCCGCGCCGGCAACCGAGGTGAAAGGTAATACAAGTTCCCATTTTTCAGTCATCAGTTAATTTTTGGGATTATTTGCCTCGCAAGAACTCCATGTACTGCGTGAACTCCTCGTGCAAAAGTACGGCCGAGAATTCTCTACAGTTGTAATGGAGAATCGCGGAGATTGTGTCAGCGACCGAGTAAGCACACCATGCCTAGACCGCTAGTCTGTGCCTAACGTTCGATGCTCTAAGGTGGTGAAGAAGCTATTGGTCGAAACACCGTCAGCCCAACTAGTCGATGGCTACTTAACGGAGATAAGCAAGGCATATGGGGTCAAGTGGACATCTTCTACCGCCCAAGCGGTCGTTGAAGATGAGGCGGGCAAACTGGTTGGTGTGGCCTTATCTGTAATTGATCCCCTCACAGACCTTTTGCAGAATCAAACCCAAACGCCAGAGGAAGCGCCAGAGTCCCTTCCAAGCTATTCGCAGGAGAGACCTAGTATTACCAAACTACCTGACCTTCCGCCGACAGAAGAGGAGGAAGAGAAAGCTACTAGAAAATCAAATGGTTCTACCACATCCGCTAAGGAGAAGCCCGAGGACGACTTCGAGTCTTTGGCACGTCGTTTCCAGGAACTGAAAAAACGTTAGGCAGGGTTCGTGGTGGTTTCAGTTTGATTGAGCACCATTCGTGAAACCGATCACCATACCCTCCGCTCTTCCTGTGCGTTGATTGTAAAGTTTCGCGTTGTGATCTGGATGTTTCGATGTCTGCACGTGCTGTACCTCATGAGCGGATCTCTGCCCCCGCCGCCGATTAGCCCGATAATAAATGTTGTTTTCATGGTGAAATATTCCGTCGTAATTAATCATGGGCTATAAACTAGATGCCAGTGGCTTGGATGCTCAGATTTTCCAGCTATCACGGGCCGGATTTCACCCCCATTCGGCGGTAATCCCAAGGCGCGACTATAACACCTTGTAACAATATTTGACTAACCGGGCCACGTATGCTCTGAATCCGGTGCAGTTCAGGCAAGCACAACGCCAACGAAACCTCTGTATGGGCCCGCAGCGAACCCTGCCTTGTGGTTTCATGGACGAGTTTTGAGTTATACCACTGTGGTAACTGTCGTGATGTCGGCGGGTTCGTTTTGGTTCCCGATGGGGTGCCCAACCAATGACACCGATCTGAGTCTACACCTAATATAGCTTGGAGACGTCTGAAGCGACGATATATACATACAGGATTGTGACGGCATCATAAGCAATACTGTACTCTGGAATCAAGGACACCCTTGCAGCATGCTGCGGTGATTTGCGGCGCAAAACCGATAGTTATTGAGAGTCTAAGTATCGACCCTATTTCGGCGTGGTGGATGAGACAGATTGCCATTTGTGTCGGGAAGATGACGAGACCACGGACATTGAGTCATGGAACAAGTGTTCTCCGCCGTTGGTTGCTAGCGCTCAGGGGTAATAAGATGATCATGGATTTTGGATTCGTGTGTCGGGCGAGGCCGCCGGTAAGTATGAGAATTGGCGTCGCACGTCTGACAGTCCCACCTCATTGTGGGCGCGACAAGACAGATTGTCTGCAAGCGAGCTCAGAGATGCCACACTGTGTCGGAGTTTGACACTGGCGTATACCGTAGCTCTTGTTGGTCGGACTTGGATATTTACCTACGGTAATGGTAATGACATCGGAGATGTCACCAAACCCGACCTCTCTGAGAGAATGCCCGTGGAATTTCTATCGAGCACCTTCGTCGTGAATTTTGCGACAAGAGGCGTGCCAGAAAGTTCAGGGTCGAACGTCATGCATGTGGGACCACGTACTAAGACAGCAACATAACACGAGAAGCCCGACAGAGTCGAGCAGCGGAAAAGAAGCAACTTGAAGGAGGACAAGGCAAGTCAGCGTTGATTCTGACCGGAGGAAATGAGCGGAAACTCGGAATGAGGTTGAGGTAGTCCCTGGTATGAGCGAGTCCTCGGGCCCTCTGCTAACTCGTATTCACGCGGTTGCGGCGGACCAAGTGTGAGTGACGGAGCAATAACCATATCCGCCGAGGTCCCCTCAAACTACAAATCTCATTTATACTCATTCTATTCCATGCTCTCCAGTCTCATCCTTCATGCTGACTGCCACGATGCCTGCCCATTCCTATTGCCGTCCAGACGCCCTCTTCGACGACGGAGACAGCGACACCGAGTCGGATCGCTACACCGAAATGTCTCTCGACTCCAGTGTCGCTAGCACAAGGACATCCGTCGACTCGTCGATGCGCTCCCCATCCCCATCACCTTCCGTCTTCTCAGTCACAAGCTCCTTGCGCGCACAGGCTTACCGCCAAGAATACGGTAGAGGCCTGAACAATTACTCCGACGTCTACCGCCTCCCAGCAGATGACGAGGAACTAGATCGTCTTGGTCCGTTCCACTATCCCTTCCTCCCATCCTTTCCCTCATCCATGTCAAAGACAAGCAGCATGAAATGTTCTGCAAAGTAATGGGAAAATACCCACCCCCTTTGCCGCAAATCATGGTCGATGATGGTTTCGAAGTCAAGGCCGTCCTTGATCTTGGTTGTGGAAGCGGCAGCTGGTAAGCCAACATTTCCTGGTAGCACTGTCGTGTACTTATGACTGCCCACAGGATAATGGACGTCGCGAGAGAGTTCCCTAATTGCAGTGCGGTAGCCGTTGATCTCGTTCCCATGCAGTCATTGTAAGCTTCTATCTCGGCCATTTTATATAACCTTTTTTGACTATCTCCAGATCTATGCCCGCAAATTGCAGGTGAGGGTACACACCCTGTCTTTCGCATGCTAGACAAATACAAATATTATCCCTTGATGTAGAAGCGAAGTTGATGACATCAATCTTGGTCTGGAACATTTCTATGGTGACTTTAACGTTGTGCATTGCCAGCTCATTTCGTCGGGGGTAAGTTACTCTCCCTTGTCTATCCACCGGACAACTGTATTTATGTATAATCAGATCCGCGACTACCACGGTTTGATAAACCATATAGGCCACGTGCTCCGACCAGGCGGTCTTATAGATCTTACCGAATTTCCGTTCTATTTCACAGGGTTGGACAGACGGCCAATCCTCCCTCCCGCTGGATCCTTCCATCCTCCATGGACTCCCCTTTTCATGTCCTATATAAATCGGGCAGTCAAGGAACGGGGAGGCGACGCAGATGCATCCACTCACATGCACGAGTGGGTATCCAATAACTCAGCATTTGAAGATGTCGTGTATCGGGAATTTTGGATACCGTGTTCTCCTTGTATGTCTGGAAGGGATCCAACGACGAATTTTTGGAACGGGGTTGGAGCGACCATGAGGGACGATATCAAGGTGGGTACATCTGTGCCGCGGAACCATCGGTCTTATTATTTATTTATCTCTGCAGGCATTCCTCAAGTCTGCGCGGCCACTCCTACTCGGCCATGGCCTTTCGGCGGAGTTTGTCGACACTATGGAACGCAATGCACGTACAGAGCTCGACGAGGCAATAACTCCGGTTTACGTCATGATACAAAATGTCTATGCCCGTAGGAGGCATTGACAGTTCTCACTTCATCGACTTGGAATATCCAGCATTTCATCCAGTGTACTGTACTCAGAGCATATTGTATGATTTTATATGCATGCTACATACTTACATGTGATATATCTAGTTCATTTATAAAAATCGTTGAGCATCCACTCAACCTTACTACCAATGTCTGGTATGATTCCTGCGTCCTATTTTCCGATATATGTAAGTGAGTTTGGGTAGAAGGTGTGGTACGATGACTAGGATAGAACAAGATTAGACCGCATCGCTGGCATCGCAAGGTCGACAATGGTGAAGGAATATCTGCATTGGGCCGTTGGGAACGGCCTTCCTGACTACCATTGCTACCTCCTTGCTGGCACAGGATCAGGGCGAGTGTGGCGCACCGGGCCCGCGATTCAGGTATGAAATTCTTGTCCTCGAATCTGTGCTGTTTTAGATCCCGCTTTGGGTCGACGCTCCAGGTACCTCACGGCACGAAGTCGCGGGAGTCCGCTCTGAGGAAGAGGCGATAAGAAAAGAAGGGTTTACTGTGGATAACGTACGCAACAACATTGAATGACTGGTGTTGTGGAGTGATAGGCGAGAGCGGTGGGTGAGATTAGCGCGGCACCTGCGGCCACAGCGCCAACTCAATCCTGAGGTACAAGGGCAAGGGAAGGCCCCTATGGAGAAAGTATTGCACATAAAAGTTGTCTGCGAACGCGAAGCTCTTGCTAGGTTTGTCGCGGCACCGAGAGGGGAGACAAATTGATGGGCGGGAGGATAGATTCAGTAGAATTGCGAATGGGAACTTTGTTGCGCGGTTGGCGGACGGGCGAGGAAGACGGCGGCGCGGAAAGAAGTTCCATACCATTTCCTCCGCTTGTCCCAAGATTATGCTCCGCTCCTTAAGTCCTCGTTACGCCACAGAACCATGCTGACTCACCTGATAATTGGATATGCCCGCGGGTGACCCACTTGGCATGAATCTCAAAGGCCCAGGGACATTGGTTATCCGTGTCAGATATAACGAAACGCATTGGAAAATGACATCCTATATGAGAGGACGGGCTTACTGCCGATTCTGTGTCAAAACTCCAACCACAATGGTAGCTTCAAGCTCAGATTATTGTTTACCCTGTTGCCGTCGAGGGAAAACATGCGTTTTGAAACACACTAATGGAACTCTAAAATACGAGATTATCAGGTAAGTATTCGTGGGTGGCCCATCAACTTTTCAGCCCACCCGGTGACCGGGTGGATCCATCAAGCTCTCAGCCGCATTCATTGCGATTCCTTGACAAGATCCTGCAGGCAATGAAGGAACAAGCGTTATGGTGTAATTTCTCCGTGACATTGACAAATCAAACGCCACTGACCTGCAGACAGCGATGTTCGCATTTGGGGCACCTGTGCTTATGTGGAAGTGACATTAGCGTACTGCAGCCTTAGTACGAGGCGTTTAGAGCAGCTTGAAGCTTAACTAGACAACTTGAACTTACTGGTGTTGCCTGACCGCCGAGATTGACCATTGTGATCAAAGTCGAACCCCTTGTTAGCACAAAAGGGGAAGTGTGCAGCTCTTCGCGGATAATGCACTAGCTGGTGTGCGATCCATTTGTACTAGGCAAACATGACGAACACGCATCAAAACACATCGAAGCATTTGCGCACTTACATAGGGGTCGATTGCGAAAGAACTTGCAGCTATATTGATCCAAACAAATGTCAACAGACGACCCATCTTGACCACGTAGAGGACGCTGACCACAGTCGGGCTAAACGAGTCGTTCACTATCGTCTGCCATGGCCTACGTGTCCAAAAAAGAAGAGGAGAGCGGCCTCAGCTCCTACTACAACAATAAAACCACAATCATTCAGGAAGCCCGCGTCTTCAATGATTCGCCCATCAGCCCGCGCAAGTGTAGAGCTCTCCTCACGAGGATTGTTTACCTCCTTTATATTGGCGAGCATTTCAGCTCGCAGGAGGCCACTACGTTGTTTTTTGGCACTACAAAACTGTTCCAACACAAGGATGTAAGTCGAGTAACCCGCGCCGGCTTGGGAAACGTTAATCATGTGCTACGCAGAGCGCGTTGAGGCAGATGGTGTACCTCGCGATCAAGGAACTGGCTACTACAGCAGAAGATGTGATCATGGTTACGAGTAGTATCATGAAAGACATGCAGCCAAACTCCGAGGTCATTTACAGACCGAACTCTATTCGTGCATTATGCCGAATCATCGACGTGAGGTGCTAGTACCTTGATGTCATAGTAGCCGACTTACTCTCTGTAGCCTTCCATGGCCCAAGGTGTCGAGCGTTTCTTCAAGGCCGCTATCGTCGATCGGACACCCTCTATCTCGTCCGCCGCGTTGGTTTCCTCTTACCATCTCTTCCCTCAGGCAAAAGACGTAGTAAAACGATGGGTCAACGAGGCTCAGGAAGCAGTTAATGCGAAGTCGTCCCCCTCTTTATTCAGTGGTTCCTCGGGGGGTTACTTGAATTTTGGATCCTCGAGCTCATCGAACAGCGGATATCAACCTATACCGTCGACCAGTTACATCACCCAGTATCATGCCCTTGGTTTACTCTACCTCATTCGCCAGCAAGATAGGATGGCAGTCACCAAAATGATTCAGCAACTTGGTGGCGGCAAATCTGGCGCTGGCACGACGCTGAAGAACTCGATGGCTCTGTGTATGCTGATTCGGTACGCTGCCAAGGTTATGGAGGAAGATCCAAAGTACGTAGTTCGTCACGAAGGGACAAATGTTCGGATCTAACCCCTATCCAAGCGTACAAAAGCAGATTCTCGATCTACTTGATGGCTGGCTACGGCATAAGAGTGATATGGTGAACTTTGAGGCCGCCCGTGCCATTTGTGAGATGAAGCACGTAACTGCTTCACAACTGACCAAGCCTATCGCAGGTTTGTATTCTCCCCTTCTGGTATAGCAACGTCTTTTTAACGTGTGATACAGTCCTACAACTATTTCTTTCATCCCCCAAACCGGTCTTGAAGTTCGCCGCAACACGTACCCTCGCTGCACTTGCCTTGACCCACCCTGCAAGCGTAGCTGCCTGCAATGTGGACCTTGAAAATCTCATCGCTGATCCCAACAGGAGTGTTGCCACATATGCTATCACTACCCTTCTCAAGGTACAGTTATGCCCGTCCGTCAGTCCATCTAGTGCTTATATTTCTCTAGACCGGCAACGAAGTTTCGGTGGATCGCCTTATGAAGCAGATTACAGGTTTTATGTCAGAGATCAGTGACGAGTTCAAAGTCATCGTTGTCGATGCTATCCGCTCCCTCTGTCTCAAATTTCCTTCCAAGCACGTATCAATGCTTGCTTTTCTATCAGGTGTCCTACGTGACGAGGGTGGATATGAGTTCAAGCGGGCTGTCGTGGAAGCCATATTCGACATGATCAAGTACATTGCGGACTGCAAGGAACAAGCGCTTTCACACTTGTGCGAGTTCATCGAAGACTGCGAATTTACGAAACTCTCCGTCCGCGTCCTTCATTTGCTCGGTGCCGAGGGACCCAAGGCTCCTCAACCCACGAAGTACATCCGGTATATCTACAACCGTGTGGTTTTGGAAAATGCAACTGTCCGTGCTGCTGCTGTATCAAGCCTTGCCAAATTCGGTGTTAACGCCATCGATGCTGGTCTGCGACGTAGTGTCGGTGTTTTGCTCAACAGGTTGGTCTTTGTAATCTTTGGTTGAGTACGGCTCATAGTTCCTATAAGGTGCTTGGATGATGTTGACGACGAGGTTCGCGATCGTGCTGCTATGTATGTGAGGGTTTTCAAGGAGAAACCACTTGCAGATGCATACGTGAGAGAAGGTATGTTTTTACTCCTTTTGTCAAGACCACTATAGGCGACGGTCGTTTTCCACAGAATCGGTATTCTCTCTGGCCGCATTGGAGTCAAAACTTGTCGCATACGTCAGCGATCCCACCGCTGCCGCTCAGCCGTTTGACTCATCCGCAATACCGAAAATTAGCCGTGCCCAGCTGGCAGCAGAAGCGAGCCGTAAGAGGATATCATACTGTATGATAGGAGGCAACCTTACAAGATGTTTTCAAGGTCCAAGCACATTAGACACGATCGCCGTGCCTACCACGACCAACGCATCGCCGCCGCCTCCGACAGCCGCGGAGACACAGTCCACGTATGCACAACAGCTAGCCGAAGTTGCCGAATTTGCAGATTACGGCCCAGTTCTTAACAGCAGTGCAAAACCGGTGCAGCTAACTGAGACAGAGACGGAATACCAAGTGACATGTGTGAAGCACATATTCAAAGAGCATATCGTGTTTCAGGTATGCGGTAAAGTGGATGATATCTATCACGATACTGATTTCGGAGCAGTTCAATGTCTCGAATACCCTTCCAGACACCGTGCTGGAGCAGGCATCCGTCATCATGCAGCCCCAAACGGAGGCAGGACTGACAGAAGACTTTATCCTCCCGGTTCCAACTCTCACAGCATCGACGTCACCAAGTATTGTCTACGTCTCCTTTACGCGGGATTCGCCTGAGGAATATGTCACGGCATCGTTCCAATGCGTTCTCAAGTTCATAAGTAAGGAACTCGATCCTTCTACAGGGGAACCCGAAGCGGAGGGATACGAAGACGAATACCAATTAGAGGAGGTGGAGCTTACTGCCGGTGGAGACTATATAATACCGTGTTATTCATCGTTCTCGTCGGAGTGGGATCGACTGCGCTCGGGTGCAACTGCCACTGAGACATTTTCCCTCACCGCCACAGAAAGTATCAAAGGTGCGTATATACTTTGATGCGTCGTAAACAGCTATTGATGATCCCAATCGTGGTATCGGTTGCTGTAACTCTCACCGACTTTCACAGCTTCCTGCGACTCGATCATTGAGATCCTTAACATGGCACCGCTGGGAGGTACGGAGACACCGAGTTCCCCGTCGGTCCACACGCTCCAGCTGTCCGGGTTGGTCACAGGGGGAGGTGGAAAGGTGCTTGTAAGATGTCGGATGACGTTCTCGAAAGGACAAGGTGTTACTCTGGAGCTTGGTGTCCGTGCGGAACAAGAGAGCGCATGCGCCCTGGTCTTATCTGCGATCAGTGGCTGATGGTTATACTCTGCAGTTAAGGCTGTTGCATAGATTGATACCGGAGATGACATGCATTCTCGTGGTCGCACGAAACCTTGCCCTTCGCACGTTGTTGGATGGATCAGACTCATTGTATGACTACTCTGAGACTTTGCCATCAATAAGGCCGATACAGGCCTAGTCCAAGACAGCCCTTATAACGATGGCTCTACAGTCAGGCCGTTGATCATTCATTCACAATCACCATCAGAGCTCTTGTCCGAGCCATATATTTCTTGACGTCTCCTTCAAGATCGTACGATCGTACTCCGAGTACTTTAATCGTGGTGGTGACAAATCCTCAGCTGTCCCCCGCGACCCGGAGACTCCAAACACAGGACGACAGCGGCAAGCTCAGCATCGTCGGCCATGCCAGCCCCGCCGCTGCCCACCCCAAAGGTTATCCATGTCAATACAAGAGGCGCCGTCATTCTGGCAGAGGAATCCCCCGAAGTACGTGTCGCTTGGATGGTTCCGATTTACCTTCCTGACAGGCGCCTTATCCAAGACACGGGACAGTAGAGGCATATACCTTCCAAACTACATCGAACCGGTCTCCCATATCGCTATTGACGTACGTTCACACCTTTCCCTCGTCGTACCGCGAACCTCATCGCTGTTGTTTAGATTGGCGGCTCCCTTGCCAAAGTAGTCTACTTCACTCGTTCTCCCGAAGAGCCACCCTCACCGTCCATTGCTGCGACTCAAGGTAGTTTCTCTGAACCCAGAAGCCTTCCTTCCTCCAGTGCAGGCTCGCCATTCTCAAGCTCAATCTCATTACTCCCGCCAAGTTCATCTCACACACGCAATGGCGCTCTCACCCCCCTCGTGCTCGAATCACATGGTAGTGGCGATTACGACGCTCTTGACACCGACTTGCTGCGCTCCACGATCCTCCAGCGCACAACACGAGTCCATCACATTCCTGGTGGTTCCATCAACTTCGAGCGCTTCGAGACCTCCAATATATCAGGCCTTATCACGTTCATTTCCGAGCTCATAAGTCGCTCTGCCGTTGCTAATGGCGTCTCCATCGAGGAAATGCGCCGGGGTGTCAAAATCATGGCGACCGGAGGGGGAGCATACATGTTTGGGGGGCTGTTTGAGAGGGAACTCTCGGTCGAAGTTCGGCGCGAGGATGAGATGGAGTGCCTGATCGAAGGGATGAAGTTTATGGTCATGATCCCAGAGGAGGTGTACTACTTCTCGGACGAGCTCATTTCGGAATTCTCTCACCCAGGTACCACAAAAGGCACAGTGGGCGCTGACGGGAGAGATGGGTTCGCTACCTCCTCGATATCTGCCGATCAGCCCGTGTTCGAACGTCCATCTCCCAATCCGCCAAAGTATGCAGTCACGTTTGAGACTGGGGAGCCTTCGGCACATCTACCCTGTTTGCTCGTCAACATCGGATCAGGAGTGTCTATCATCAAGGTCGATGCTGATGGTACATTTGAGCGTGTGAGCGGTACGAGTTTGGGTGGCGGTACCTTGTGGGGCTTGCTAAGCCTGCTTACACCTGCCCGGACGTTTGATGGTGAGTAATGGTTAAATCATGTCAGTTTTTCCGACCCTAATTTTTCTTGGCAGAGATGTTGACCCTGTCAGAAAAGGGTGATAATGCAACGGTTGACATGCTTGTTGGTGACATCTACGGGACAGATTATACAAAGCTCGGCCTTAAATCTACTACGATCGCGAGTTCCTTTGGTAAAGTCTTTAAGCATACTGGCGGGGGGAAAGAGGGTGGTGAACGCGGGACGTTCAAAGCAGAAGACATCAGCAGAAGTCTGCTCTATGCAGTGTCAAACAACATTGGACAGATTGCGTGCGTGGTCGCTGTTCTTGGACCTTGGTTTAAATTCCCTGACGGGCCCGGCATCCAGGTACATGAATGCGGAGAAATATGGCTTGGACAGGATCTACTTCGGAGGTTGTTTTATTCGCGGTGAGTTTGGATTGCTGCGGTTGCACCAACACTCATCCCGTTGTAGGACATGCAACTACTATCACTACCCTTTCATATGCTATACGGTTTTGGAGCAAGGGTAAGAAACGCGCACTCTTTTTGAGACATGAAGGTTTCTTGTACGTCTCTTGTGGATGCGCTTGCTGTCTTTCACACTCACACTCACACCGATGCAGAGGCGCAATTGGTGCATGGATCAAGAACATTGACGCGGAAGAAATGCAAGGGGGATCACCAGCCTCCGAGTCGTAGCTGAGGTAAGTTACGGCGACGTTGTCTGGGTACGACTTTGCACACATTTCAATATCAACGGATGTCCAGACTTCCACGAGGTGATCCTATGGGGATAAATTCTCATTGCCACTATAAATACTCCTTATACTCCCACTGCCATGATGATTACACAGACCCTGCTTTATATGTAGTACGGGGTTGCCAAGGGTCCGTGTGTTACTTGAGCCTGTAATCGTACATTACGTTACGTCGACTCATCTACCCTGCATTAGACAATGTACTTGAACCTGTTAGTGCGGTTCAACGACCGCAAATTGGTAGTCTGATAAGATCTGTCGATTAATTATTGTTGTGACACCCCTGATGGTTCAAGGGAGGCAGCTGCGATATTGGTGCCACTAGTACTAGCTGTGTCTTGGGATTCGTTTTATTCATGCTGTCAGCGAGCGTTCCACGACCCGTTCTACAGCCGCCGCATCACCGAATTCGGGCTCAAGTGACTGCCGAATCGGTGGAGAGGCGATCAAATTGGATACAAGAAGCTTCGAAGAACGAGCTTTGGTGAAAGGAGAATAAAAAACTCGGATATGAGGGGTACACGAGTACTGCGGCAAGCTTGCACGCATGGAGCTGGATACGTGAGATCGAGAGTGGCCCGAGTGTATCGCGGGTGGCATCCCGTTCTGGTCTGCCAGTGCCAGCTGTGTAGGAATGAAATTAGCATCAGATAGGTGCGATGATGTAATCACTATGATAATACAATTCCACGTGCAATTGCTCGTGAAAAAAACGGACTAGTTCAGGTTTCAAAACTTGAAACATTGGAAGCATCCCAGGGGATGAACGCAGCGGAGGTCAGGCAGGATCGGCGAGCACGGGGTGCCTGGCGTTGGATACCGTAGTCTCTGAATCGGTTGCCAGTTTGAGAGATCAGTAGCCGTGTGAATATTGGGCCATTAACACAGAGTGGTTTAAAAAAGGTGCCGATACGGAATATTGCCAGAGCTCGATATACAGAGCCTTTGTCATGTCGCAAGCTTGAATTTCCTCTTCTCCTCAAACCACCCCATGGACGGAATCCAAAACTCATCCCCACCTCTCTTGGCGAAAAAGTCGACCCATATCAGGTCTGCCCCATCCCCTCCCCGCTTCACCACCACATACGATGGCGACGACGACAGACTCGTCGACGAAAAGCCATCTGGCAGGAGGTCTGACAAGCACCATGACCCCGACAACCCAGACAAGACCTCCTCCAAGAAACCCCGTCATCGCCACAGTCCAGCGCAACTAGCGGCCCTCAACGAACTCTTCGACAGAAATGAGCACCCTAGTTTAGAGGAGCGCACAGAGCTCGCTGAGAAGCTTGGAATGTGAGTTCCCTCTTTTGGCTATATCTGTGCTCTTATCAATCCATGGGCTGTGCCCTGTCGACACATATTCTAACCATCGTTCCAGGGAGCCCAAGACGGTCCATGCTTGGTTTCAAAACAAGCGAGCTTCCACCAAGAAGCGGAATAAGACAACCCCAGCCGAACATTCAACTCCCGCCGCAAGTGATCCTGTACCGGAAAAATCGTCCAAGCAACCACTCCCATCCAATCTGCCGTCAATAGCAAACCTCCTTAATTCCACTCCCCCTGCGCCACGGCTCCCGCCACACTCGTCACGCCCCCGCTCTCATGCCTCATCCGCTCGCAAATCCAGACAAAAGGATCTACATCTCAATGACCACATCCTCGCCGAGCCCCTTGCTAGTGTGACTCGCAGCCAAGGTAATGCGCAAGAAGCTGCTCTCGAGAGCTCGTTTTTCGCTGGTCCCTCCGAGTTCTTTGGACAAGATCGATTCATATTATCCCACCATCGTGGGCATCATCCCGAGGGTGGGGCTGTGCCTCAATTACATAACCCTGAGTTGGAACCCATGCTTCCTGATACGGATGGCCGTTTCGTGTCCGAGAACGATGGTGCTCCGTCTCGAAGGGGTCGCAACGAGATAGCAAGAATGCGAACATCCCCAGAACAGGCCGAGGAATTGCGCCGTGCTTACGCCCTCAATGACCACCCAACACGGGAGCAGAGACAAGAACTCGCAGACAAAATTGGCATGTATGTCATCCGGGGCGTAAAGCTTGTTCGCGTGGCTGATAAGCTTTCAGGCGATTGCAAAGCGTGACCAATTGGTTCCAGAACCAACGCAGTCAAGCAAAGAAGCACAGAGAAGAGTCTGCTTCTACCCCGGATGTTTCTGCACTTCCGGCGCAGCGACAACTATCTAATAGTGACGATGGTCTGTCAACATCGCACATGCCTCACCCTCGTTTTCCACCTCGGCCTCACCACCCTTCGTTAATGACCCCTGAACACCTGTCCCGTCCCACGTTATTGAAACTCTCGTCTGCCGGAGTTGATGATTACTGGGGAGTTTCGACCCCTCGGAGTAGAACGTCACTGCCTCCTTCATTAAATTCTCGGGTGTCTTCTCCACGAATACGGAGAAGTATTTTACCCTACGCCAGGGATCCGCGAGACCTTCACATTGATGAAGGTAGACACTACGATAACAGTAGTGAGGGCGCCAGGGCCGAGGATAGTCTTTCGCGTCCTCGGCGATCTCGTCCAGAGCCATATCAACTTGATGCACTGAAGAAACTGCTTCATCAGACGTTGACGCCTTCAATCGAAGAGCGAAGTGCGCTGGCATCGGAGATTGGCATGTGAGTGTATGCTTCAGTAACAATACCAGAACGAGTCGCTGATTATTTTTATCTAGGGACATTGGCAAGGTGACGAACTGGTTCCGAAATATTCGCCAGAACGCTCGCAAGCGCGGAAAGCGCCCAGGGGTTTCTGCCGGAGCCAATCCCCACGAACACGATGTCTCATCAGGATCATCCGTGTACGACGACGACGACGCCATGGACATCGTCTACGAAGATATCATGGATCAGGATATGGATGAGCGGAGCGAGGAGGAATACCAGGAGGCTGTGACCCCCTTCACTGATGTATCATCATCCCCACCTCCAAACAAACGGCCAAGGTCGCATCTTCCTGTGCATGACGGAATGGAGCCCATGGGCGTCAGCTTCGTCGAGCCGTCCGCTTTTCAGGAATTCAGAAAGGTCGCCGGAATGGCGCCCGTCAATGGTCCCAGCGATTACGACTTAGAAATGAACGCCGTGACGTATTCTGGTGTAAAAATCGAGGATGCACTCTTATTGTTGAGTTTCCATCAGCACGTTGTTCACTAGGGATGTAGGTGCGTAATGCTGTTCATATGATAGGCTTTTCCGCTGACACGCCGAACCAGCCCTTCATGTGCTCGCTTCGATTCTCTGATCGTGTATCATCACTCGTTGCCATCACTTGTGCCTTTTTATTCCACTGCACATCGATGTGTCTGTTCAGTCGCTCTGCAGCATATCCATTATTATTGATTAATTGTTCAATCTATTTATTTCCCGTTATTCCGCCATCGAAGGCGATTTCATTTGCCTCATCCACGATTTTGCTCTTGCTGCATATACTGTCCACGCTCGCCTGCATCCTTACGTCACAGATTGCGCTTCGAGTACAGAAACAATGTATGTTCTAATTCCATCCAGCATGTGTCACCTAGTGTTTTTCCCCACTACGTAGATAAATCATCTTGAAATTTAAATTGAAACAACAGTCTCTTGAACGAGAATACGACACAAATTACATGTGACGCAAAGGAAATCTGGTTAGACTGAGTTGCGTCTCGCGCTCCTCCCCTTCCTCGCAGCTTTACTCTTCTCTGCATTTGGACCATCAATGGTCAGGCTAGGCAGTTTACCTTCGTCTTCCCAGCGGTCCAGTATCTCGAGTGCCGCCCGATACCCCTTCTTCTCAATCTCGTCGTACTTGCTGAACTGAAGGGTACCGTACTGTGAACGGTGATCATCGTGTCGTCGACTCTACTTGACACATGTTTGCTTACCTCCTGAACTGGCATCTTCATATATAAACACCCACGAGCAACCTTGGCTTCTTCAAGCGTCCGGACGCTCGACACACTAAATGGAAAAGGGGGTGTGAGACCCGAACCACGTCGTCGCAGATCAAGAGAATGGACACCTACTATGCCAGTCGACTCTGTATCTCGGGTATCGCAGGTATGTTGCGCACGTTTGAGAAAGGATTCCATCTGTTCAGGACGAGCCACCATCCCGACAAGGAATCTCCAAAGTTTCGGGGTGAGTTGTCGTCGATCTGCGACAGGATGAGTGCGGGTGCAAGTTCGATGTGAGAGGGTGACTTACGGAACCGACGTCTACTGCAATTACAGCGCTGGCTCCCATGGAGAACATGGTCGATACCTGAAAAAAAGTTTACTTAATAGTCTAGGAAAGTGATCCTTGCCACTTACAGGCAGATTGTCAACTAACACGATAACCAGGTCAGCGCAACACGACGAGGAACATGATGGAAAACCTACGATAACCGCCGTCAACGAGCATGCTACCATTGTCACACAATGGGGGCAACATGCCAACCAAGGTCATGGACGCACCTAATAAAACAATGGCATGAGGAACAGCATATAGGGAGCGCGGTAACATACGGATGAATCTCCAAGCATAACCAGTTTCGTGTATCTCCATGCGCGATGTGTTAATGTTGGTCGTGTTGCAATAATATGGAAGCCACATGTCTTCGATGTGGAGATCATAGAAAGCCTGGGGCAATTTAGTATAGCTTCGTGGAGTAGTGTGATTGTTTACCTTGTAGATCGTGCGATTAAACTCATGTCCCTGCTCAAAGAATTATTGAAGGTTTTGTCTTCAGGATGTCAACACCCACCGTAGTGTAAGCCACTAGCGGGTAAGTGACATCGGATAGCATTCTCCAGATATTACTCATTCGACTGCTAAACTGTTTCGCCCGACTGGCACCGAGGATTATGTCACAGTCGCGTGCATATAGACCAGCAATGAAAGCCCCTATACTTGTTCCGGCAATGTAATCAATGGGAATACCTCGTTCTTCTAAGGCCCGGATGACACCCTGATGCACGAGGACGACAAAATGGATATATCCATGGAGGTGGTAAAACGATTACTCACGATGTGCGATAGCCCACGCGCGCCACCACCCCCAAGCACAACTCCGACTGATTTACCACAAAGCCTCCTGGCTAGTCGCGAGAAATCGTTGACCAGGGGATGACGTTGAGGACGTGCATTTGCTCGCACTCCTCTGTACTTCTGGATGCCACTCTGCACTTTATCCTTCAGGTTTTTGAATGCAACGACCGCCTGGGGATCTTGGGGGGCCGACACTTTGGCCAGAGGCAAGACAAGACCCTGGTTGTTTGGATTATCAACATTCTGCGGCGCGTGGCAACACGGTACCCACCGGCAGCTCAACATGGGTATGTTGATGAACCCACGGTCGATTCTGTATAATACGTAATGTGAAGGTTTGACCCCTCTAAATTTCATATGCGCTGACCTTGAGCCACTCCCTTGTTGATCCGGGGCCAACGGATCGTTCTGGGTGGAGTAGCACAAGCTCCTTCCGAGCAGTAGTCTTCATGGAGAGGAGGAGGCGTTCATATTCCCCGATACTCGGGTCATCCCCCATACCAACAACCATAACGAAATCCGCCTACAAGTGTGAACCACGTGTTCTGAATTGATGAACTGTCTGTCCTTACCTGGCGAATGCAGGTTTGCGTCCAGGGACTATTGACTGGAGAATCGGCAACGTAGAGTACAGTACGATATCTCTGTTCTTGGTCAGCCAGCCACGCCGCAGCCTTGAGTTTTCCCATTCTGGAGAAGGCATGCCGTCCAAGGTGTCCTGAAACGGAGGCTTGGTTGAGATACGATGTCTTGGCACCCATCTCTTCCAATGCTGCCTTCAGCTTCCGTGCGAACGTGTCAATAGGAACAAGTCGAGACACAGGTAGAATGGCTACAGTCTTCAGGTTTGTGTTATTCCGACCTAGTTCGATCGCTGTGTTTGGGCGATGAACATTCGAGGATGCATCCACCTCATCGCGTACCCGGGATGCAATGGTACGGAGAAGCCTAGGAATTCAATGAGCACGTTAGCGTAATTCTTAGGTCCCAACATACTGTGCAGTGGTGCGAGGATTGCTAGAAAGAACAGGTTAACATGACTGGGGCGCAGTCTGCATGAAATAATCGACTCACCGGGAGGAGATCGCATTGAAAAGGGTTTGTGGCATACGGATGAGTTCCGAATCGCGTATAGCATGCATCGTTGTCCGGCGTGGCGAGTTGGTGATCACGTCTAGCTCTCCAACTGTGTCTCCTTGACCATATTCACCGGTAATTATCACTTTCCCATTTTCTCCCTCAGTTATGGAACGCAATCGCCCATTAATGACGATGTAAAAGCTGTCGCTAACGTCCTGTGGCCTCCAAAGAACCTGGCTGGCAGTGACTTGCATCCAGTCCAACGAGGCATCGATTTGCAATACTGGAAAGAGATAAGGTGATATCGTCTAGTGGTTAAGAAGATGCATACCAAGTGGAGACAACAATGAAATCAACCTCTTTGCGAGCGTCAGCTGAACGATAGGTCGCTTCTCCAGCAATCGTTCCAAAGCTTTGGCAGGCAAAAAGCCAACGTATGTATCTGTCTTGGCCTGGATGTCGACATAAGAAGGTGTGCTGCAAAGAGAAGCTGGTATGGCTTCAATCGAGAGTCCAACATTACGAGGTGTTGCATACCGAGGTACCCTGCAATGCCTCCAGGCTTTACGGTGAAGAGAAGTTTGCGAGTCTCCCGCTTACCACAATCTGACCTTGTCTGATCATGTGTGAATATCGAGTCTGAGTCCGATCCCGATGTCTTAAATTGTGATGCGGGTGGAACGGGACATTGTGTCTCTGTCGGAAGGAGGATGTCTAGGAAACCCTCGATGACGTAGTATAGACCTATCTTGACTATTAGCCTCTCGGCGTCTCCTTACTGAGAACACCGACCTGTGTTGCGTTCACCCGTTTTCACGAGAGTCGAGCCGGCAGAGAAGAATAGGATTTCTACTTCATTGTCCAAGCCACTCATGTAGCCAGTGGCATTCGAAGAACTCCCCGTTACACTAGACACGTTGTCATCACCTACGTCTAGAAGAGAGAGCGATCCAAAGGGTGAGGTGAACATTCCCGACGGTGACTTTGATCTATCGAAAGGGGGGAAAGCTGGCGAGGCTTCGATAGACTCTCCTCCGCTAATAGGAGGCTGCAATAATCCAATGGATTTTGCAATGCAGGACATGACTTCATCGCGAAGGTCGAACTCGTCCCCTGGGAGATGGGCCGTGAATGAAATGTTCTTAGAAGTGGCGATACGAGGAGTATTCAAGATGGTGAAAGTACGGGAGTGAGATCTATGACCGTCATTCCCCTGGCCAGTTGACGTAAGGAGGTCGCCCGCTTGGACTTGCTGGCGTGCCCGAAGAGGGAAAGTGCGCATGGGTATGTGACTTATAGGACTTTCCGCGAGCCTTTCTCTTGAACTGATCGCGCTGGCACTGCTGGTAACTTTACCAGAAGAAAATACAGATGGCGAGGGCTCGTGGCTGAAATAGTCGCTCTCGGAGTCGGATTCCTGAACTGCGACATCATCAAAGCGTTGGCGCAAAGAATGTAGTCCGCCACCTTCGTAGAATGAATTCGGCAATGGATGACATGCGATTTCGTTAATTGCCTTTTCAGTGCGGAGGACTTCCGTCGTCAGTCCTAGGTAATTGTGAGCCGCATTGAAAGTTACGCGCGAGAATCTGGTCAAAATTACTTTTGCGAAAGGGTTATCTCATGGTGCGATGTTTGATTGGTAATACTTACCTTGAACGATGTGACCTGTCGCTTTCGGAAACTTCTTGGTGACTCTTCGGAACGCTTCAGCTGGGATGACTGCAAGTGTGCTGTCTTCTGTGGCCCGTCCGACGATGCCATGACGAATTTGAGATCGCTGAATGGAGTCTGACCGGGGAGGTGAGGGAGCATTCGACGGAGTGCGGGGTCGTCTAGTATCAGGTATACCGACGGGGTGAGCTGTTGATCCCGAAGATGAAATTGACGCCGTCCGGTCGCGGGAGAGAGGAGTGGGGGAGAATTGCTCTGATTCAAGGTCGAGATGCGATATATCAGCGTTTATTCGTTCGATATGTTTTTGCGGAAGAGATAACTGCATGGGGAGGTTCGAGGAGGGTATGTGCCGCGCATCCTCCTGCCAACTCAACTTGATCTCGTCTGTGAACAAACTGAGGATGCTGAAAAGACTGGACAGCGTGCCTCCACTCCCAACTTCGTTAATTAATTGATATCCATTCATATCTTCGCCGTCCCAAGAACCATTTTGTAGCGGCGTCTGGCCAGTTCGCGCGAATACTTGGACGGTCCCATCTATGACACAGTAGAAATTTCGATCTTGATCAAGTGAGATGCTGTCTCCTGCAATGAGTCGTCTGGTCTGTAGATGCCTAGCTAACTCGTGAAAGACCTGCGATATATTTAGACGCGCGGACGGGAGCGAAGAAGACAATGTAATACTGACTGGCTTTTCAAGAAATCCGAAGACGCGCACGGCTTGCAGGAAGTCGTCCAAATAATTATGGAACGCTGGCGGTGGTTCTGTTGTATTCACGTCCGGATGGAGGGCATTTACATCTGGTTTGACGAGCGGCGGCTCTTTGAGCTGTGAGTAGGCGTCGAGATATCGCAAGCGAATCCAGTAGTTCAAAGCGACTGCTGATGCGACGAAGAGGAACGCAAAGGACCAAAAATTCAACTAGGAAGAGGTCGCGTCAGCACTTGCCCATGCGCGATCGAGGAAATGCTGACGGTCAGTGTCATGGAATACGAGAGCACAAAGTAAATCAACCGGGGAACCGAGATGGTCGCAAAGGTGATGAGCGACTTGACCCATGAAAGCATCCATACTGTAGAACTTGTTCGATACTTTACGTCGAAGGCATCAAACTGAGGTACGCACAGGTTGCCCAGAAACATGCCGCCAACAGGGAAAGGAGAGGGTGTCTTGCATCGTACTCTGGAGCGGATGCCGATGCCTCCATCGTGGTCGCAGTTCAACGTCAAGACTGCCAGACCGCACTATGACATAAAGGGTCAGTTTGCCGCATCAGTGGGGCTCAGGCCCACCTGGTAATTTGTGGCTGTGCTCCACCACTCCCCCGCAATGGCAGCGACCTCCGTGCTGTCCTCTGCAGATCTCCAGTCCACATCGGGCGTCGAACGCGACAATGAACAAATATTGGACGTCCAGGTGCTGAAGGACGCGGTCAAGAAGGCTTTGGTGAATGCTCTCAATTCAGCAAGTTTCTTCACGTGTCGTACCCTGCTCATGCTCACAGATTCATCCTAGGTAAATGGCGCAAAGACGCTCGTGCTCGACTCAACTCTTGCCGGGCCCCTAGGGCTTGTTACGGAAGTTGCGCTCTTGAAGGTGTTTTTCGTCCGGAGCACTCATCACGTCAGTGCTAATCAGCTGATAGAACCATGGTGTCGACAAAATGTTTTGGCTTGAACCCGGCCCTTTGACCTCGACCACCACGAACGTGATTTATCTTTGCAGACCTCTCATTAAATACGTGAAAATAATCGCGGGTCAGTGATGTCCGCTCCTGTCCGCCATCTCTACCAATAAAATGTCAGACCAAATCAAGAGGTCTTCAAAGGAATCTCACAAGTATAGATACACACTCTTCCTCGTCCCCCGGACATCGACCCTTGTTTCTCGGATACTGGAGGAGGAGGGTGTACTTGGTGACTTGACCATCTCATCGTATAACTTACAGTTCATACCCGTCGAGGAGGATGTCATTTCACTTGAATACGACAGTGCATTCAAGGAACTATGGGTGGTAGGTTATCTGGGTTAATTGTGCAAAATCTCGTCTTTAATCTTTATCACAGGATGGCGACGAGACTATCATATACAATTCAGCGTTAGCCTTGAATGCTCTGCAGCATACATTCAGCCGGTTTCCCCGCATCATTGGAAAAGGAGATTATGCTTCTGTAATGGCATAGATATTTAAATCCACGTTCACCGGACTAATTTCGAAGGCAGAAACTTGCTACGCTCTTGACCAAACCTCTTCCCGAGCAGCCGGCACCCTCTACCGATACGCTGAATCCTCCGGCTCCGTTTGACTCCCTGATCGTCTTGGATCGACATGTTGATATGATCACCCCATTACTGACCCAGTTAACATATCAGGGTCTCATTGATGAGTTAATCGGCATTAAGAACTGTAAGTGTGTGCGTGCTCGTAGCTAAGTGGTCTTCTCAATTCTTGTTAGCCCAGACCGAACTTCCTCTGAGCCTCTTGAGCCCACCGTCCGTTCCAGATTCGACGAATCCAAGCACCTCGCAGCCATCTGCAACCATAACGCCAGTCACAAATGAGAAGACCAAGAAACATCTCCTGTCTGCGGCGACAGACCCTCTGTTTGCAGAATTGCGAGACTTGAATTTCTCCTCTGTTGGCAAACGGCTGAATCGAGTTGCGCACCGAATTGACGAGGACTACAAAGTGAGCGGGCTACGTTCGAGATCGTGAATACTCTCTCATGTATCACACAGGCTCGTCTACAGGCCAAGACAGTAGCGCAACTCCGTGACTTTGTTGGTAAGTTAGGTGGTCTGAAAACAGAACATGAAGCTTTGAGACTACGTGAGTAATGTCATGCTTTCTATTGCCATCGTTCCTAATGTCGGATGTTAGATACTGGTCTTTCGGAGATGTTGGTCCCGCAGACACGTACAGAACTATTTAATAAGTCTCTGGAAATCCAGCAAAGTATGTGATTTGGTATTGAGGCGGGATACTGCTAACTTTCGAGTTTATCCTGATCCGCAAAGATCTTCTTGCCTCCTACGAGACCACAGCGCAGATCAACGCCATCGAGGAGATGATTGCTCAGGGGGCGGATATGCAAACCGTTGCCCGACTTCTCTGTCTTGCGAGTATAACCACAGGTGGTATCAAGACTCGCCTACTGGACAATGTAAAGAAAGAGTTTCTCCAGGCAAGGGCTGGCGTTTGATTTTCCTTTTTGTTGTGCTGAATATTTCTCTGTTTCCAAAGGCTTATGGATATCATCTGTTGCCCCTTTTGCTTTCCTTGTCCGCATCTCCCCTTTCCGTGCTCCTGCAAACCCCACCTCCTGCATCAACAGCTGCGACTAATAAGCTGCCATTTACCACTGTGCGCAAATCCCTGCGTCTCCTGATCGATGACAATCCGGAGGCTCTAGAAGAGCTCGAGAATGATATCAGTTATGTATACTCCGGCTATGCGCCAATCAGCGTTCGGCTAGTCCAATGTGTCGCGCAAAAGAGCGGTGTCATCAGTAATCCTGCGGAGAAGGCCAGTGCGGATGGCCGAGACGGAAAGGGGAAAGGTTCGACCTCCAAGAAACTCTTTGCACATCCTATTGTCGGTTGGAAAGGTTTCGAGGATGTACTATCTACCATTCCAGGAAAAACCTTTGACATCGTGCAGAAGATGGCTAGTGAGACAGGACCGGAGACCCTATCTATTTCTGCGCTTCGTAAGTGTGGTCATTTTGGGTTGTTGATAACCTCGATAATTTGAGCATCCGCATGATTTCCAGTCCGACCTCATGAACAACCAACTACGACGGTCATATTTTTCCTTGGTGGGTGCACGTATACCGAAATCGCAGCTCTGAGATGGGTTAGTCGGCAAAACAAAGGTACAGACCGAGTTCTACACATTTGAGAAACATGTGCATTGATTAGTGCAGGTCGGAAATTCTTGATCGCCACTACTGGGATCGTGAGCGGTACAAGCTTGATAGAGAGCATAGCCAACGAAGGGAGAAAAGGGCCTGGAAAGTGAAGCGTCTGATCCTGTCATAGGCTTCGACGATGCCTCGTATAGGGCGACGTTATGGCGTGTCGTGTCCTACCTGAGGTGTTGGAATCGCGATGTAATATTTTGATTCATCTTGTTCTCTCCGATACTGTCCCATCCACAGGATGTCCACGAAGGAAGCAGACCGGTTTTGTGCGATTTAACGAGAACTGGTTGACGGACTTTTTGAGGAGCGGACCCCGGGTACTACACCTACCAATGCTCAATTCAAGTCAGTGCGGATTCATCCATGAGGGTATCTTGTGTGGCCGCTTTTTCCCTGCTTCTAATGCCGCAGTAGGTTGACTCTAAGCTGGCCATATGAAGACGTATGCGATTACTTTGCAATCTCAGGCGAGCAACCCGGAGTCGCGAGTTACCCACGTTGCCTCGTTCTGATTGAACTTCCTCCAAAACTTTGATTGCGACGCGCCGAAGTTGTAGAGTTTGATGGTTGCAGGCATTACGTGTTGTTTATAAGGCGTGTCTGGGGTCCTTCTCGGTGGTGCGCGAGAGAGCTTTCAAACTTGAAATGCTCGTATAAGGTCCGGTCAACGCAAGCCAACATGAACTTTTCCACCCTTCCACAGACAACCACACTTGGTTCGATTCTCTATCCTCTTTGAACTTTTCAAGACAGAAAGGTATGTTCAGCCACTGGTCCTTCCGTTCACTTTTCAATTTGTTGACGGTGTTTCTTATGTGTTCATCGTCGCGTTCTGGCACCGCCCCTGTTACTGGTCTGTGCGCTCTAGGGTTCAACTTTTCCCGAGTCTACGAAATTTGGGTAGTCTCTCTCACACTCGAACACAGCGATGCCTCCACGCGCAACAGAAGGAAAGCCAGCAGCGGAGAAGCCCCCGAAGAAAACGAGTTCGTCTCTTTTGCGCTCATAGCCATTCTGCTGGTCGTAATTCAACCTATCCGCAGAGTCGTCCGCCGGGGGTGGAGGTCGGAAGAAGCTTAGTGCTTTTAACAAATTTATGCAGTCTGAAATGGCACGGCTGAAGGAGTCTGACCCTGACATGCCTCATCAAGAGAGGTGAGCAAGTTTGATCCAGATTGTGTCTGACTCTGATGGATCATTATCTCTGAGTAGATTCAAGCTTGCCACTGCCAACTGGAAGAAGGCAAAGGAGAATCCCAGAGCGGTTGCTGCTTGATCGACCTCCATCCCCTTCATCACCACCGTCGTCGAGCTTGCAGGTTTTTCACCTTGCGCCCTGTTTGGCAACTTATGCACATCTGTTTGCTTGGTATTTTTATTGGTAAAGGTTTCGATTTTGGTGCACTAAGCTTTTCGCTGTCTGGGACCGTTTGTGATGCATCATGCTTTGTTTCAAGTCGTTACTGTCTCTGCCAACTTTCAACCTATTCACGTTTTAGTCGAATTATTGTCCAATGAGCAAATTGACTTGTCAGAAGCTTCGGGTGGATGAGGAGGAAAGGTGGCATGACGATGGCTGAATTAGGCTGATCAAGGTGCAGTTCTAGATCTGACCCCTGAGTGCTCTGGTCGTCTGTTTCTAGCTTGTTCAAGCGACCCTCTCTGTCCATCGATTTCTTTTCTTTTCCTTGGGCCAGCCAGCGCACGTCTTATCTCGTTGCTTTTTCTGTCCGCTTTGCCTCATGAAGCACCCCCAGGACGTCGGTAGTAGCTCGTCCGATGATGGTCAGGTTCCGTTAAAGCCCTCACTTCCATCCCCGTCCCCCGCATCGCCCTCACCTGTCTGTACGCCCTCAGCCCATCTGTCCATGCCCCATCACACCCTCTCGGAACATCCGGATCCAACACCCTCCGGCTCAACTGCTATCGACGCCATAATACCGATCCAGGGGTCCGGCTCATCCACCTTCTTCTTTCCTTCACCTCCTTCATTCCTGGTCGAATTCCCGACGCCTATTCGCCCCTTGTGCGACTCTCCATCCCATGACGATCATGCACTATCTAATCTACCCGGCCCCTCTGTTCCATTTGACGCCGCCTGCCCAAATGGCACCCCTGCCTCATTGACCGACAAAGGCAAAGCAAAAGAGCCCCCACCCACGTTGCCTCCTCTGTCGCTCTCGCCTTCTGACCTGGGCTACAATAACGACGACTGGTCGTCTACAGCAGGCCCATCCTCGTCTTGGTCGACTTGTGCGTCTCTCCACACAGCTTCCTCGCGTCATTCGCCACCTAGTTCGATAGAGAGTACCGTCGTACACGCAGACGAGCCTCCCACCCTCACCAAAGTTCCTTCCCGAACGAGGTCCCTCTCTAACCTTTCCGTCCGTTCCACTACGCCATCCATGTCCAAAATCAGAATCAAATTCGCTGCGTCTTCCAAGGCCCCAGTCAACCTCGCGCGCAGGTTGCTTTCTAGAAACAAGGCGGATGCCGCAGGGCCATCAGAGACAAGACCGGCAGGCGACTTTGCCGACCCTCCGGGAGATGACTTGATGCCGATTGAAACAGGAAACTGCCTCTTCCCATGGCAGGCCAAGGACATTACCCGAGCGTCCTCGCCTCGGGTCGGAGTGGAAACACAGGTTGTACCTGTAGCCGCGCCAGACGTAGCCGCCTTCTGGTATCCCGATTTGGACGGGGTCGTAGGTCCAAGGGGAAAGGGCCATTCCTACTCGTCCCCGTTCCCCAAGTCCGCATTCGATGTCGTTCCCCAAGTAGACTTTGGGGATAAATTCATCCCTCTGCCGCTCCATGCCAGAGATTTGTTCGACGAGATGCTGCCAAGGGAACTTCGGATTCGTGTGCTCTCTGCTTTGATCTCGCTCCATGAAGTGGATCACGAGCAACTGAAGAACAGCGGGAAGTGGTCGGCCCTAGTAGCATCTTCGTCGAAAAATCGCTGGGTTGGACGAAACCGTGCGATGCGAGAACTTGTCAAGCTGAGCAGGGTGGGTATAGTTGATTCCTGTCATGTCGGCCCAGTGAATCAATCATGAGGTCAGGTGTCAAAGTTATGGCGCACATTGGTCTTTGACGGACAGCTCTGGCAACTCGTTGATCTGCGGGCGTTCCCTGCCACGTCTTCCAGTTCCCTTGCTTCTCTTGTCGAACTCTCAGGTCCATTCATAAAGAACCTTGACTTGTCGGGACACACATACCTTTCACCGACTACGTTGATCGATATGGCTGGTGGTCTTTGCGTGCGCTCCGCACCCATCATGAACTTCACGTATACGCAGCTAACCGCGATCACTTTACAAGGCTGTAATGCGCTGACGACGCAGTCGCTCCATAGTCTTCTCATCCGGTCGCCATTTCTCGGCAGCTTGAATGTGAAGGGCCTGCAAGCCGTCACGAATGCCACCTTCGACGTGCTTGCGCTTTGCTCGCACCTTACATCACTGAACATGAGCCGATGCGCAAACATTGATGGAGGTGGCGTTTACGCGTTCGGAGCAGCGGTGATGGCACGAGGCGCTCGCCTTGCGCTGAAGGAGCTCTGGTTATGTGGGCTTTCCATGATCGACGACGACACGCTGGCGACGTTGGGGAAAGCTGCGCCTCACCTTGAAGTCCTCGATCTGAGCTACTGTCGTAGCCTGCACAACTCCGCTTTGGAGGCATTCGTGTCGTGCACGGAGGATGGAAAAGGTTTCGGAGAGACCATTTCGTTGACACCTCGGCAGGCAGGCAGGGACCCAAGAGATCCGCATCGATACAGGCGACGCGTGACGGCCCTCAGACACATCTCGCTCTCCAACTGTATCATGCTCACAGATACCGCTTGCTCGAACCTCGCTTATTCGGTTCCTCGTCTGGAGTTTCTCGAACTCGCGGGAATTGGGCACACGCTCAAGGACGATGGTCTTGTACACCTCCTTGGCACCACACCGTTCATCCGGAAACTCGATCTGGAAGACGCTTCGGACATCACGGATGCAGTCCTCGAAGTGCTTACTCCGGAGCCTGCCGTAAAGGCAGAGGGTTCGTCCTCGTTCAAGACCACAGAACCACCCCAGCCCGGTCATGCCCTGGAGCATCTGACCGTGTCATGTGCGGCCAATTTGAGCAACGATGCGTTCAGAGCGCTCATCCGCGGTTGTCCAAGACTACGGGTTCTGGAGGCTGACAGCACGTCTATATCCGGGATGGTGCTCAAAGACTTTGTTCGCCAGGTCTGCGAACGAGGTATCAATGACGCGGGGCTCGTCGTCGTGGATTGTCGCTCGGTTGGGGAACGCTCCATCAAGGACGTGGTGGTGAACACGCGCCCTCGCAAAGGTTGGCGCTCATGGGAGGCGAGGAAACTCGGTTATTTGGATGGGAGGGATGGCGAGGATCTCAAAGTCGGACAAGACGAGTGTGACGAGAAGAGGGTAGTGATCAAGTCATTTTACAGCTGGCAGACGGTCGACGCAGTACGGCATATCAGGGAACGCAACAAGAAGAAGGCGAATAAGAAAGCGCAGAGTGCGTCAGAACAGGCGAGCGAGCCCGAAGATGGTGGGAAGCTATCCGGGAGGATGAGGTGGTGGGCGTCAAGCAGCAGGACGTCTTCTGGAAACAACACCCCTGGTGAAGACGGTGATCGTGATGGGTGTGTGATGATGTGAAGACGATCGTAATGTGTATTTTTTATCTTGAACTGTATGGTTTAGTATTGTCCTCTCGCTCTTAGTGTCTACGGACTGTTCTAAACTTACGCGCTGCAGACCAGTAGGATAGGATGATCTACGTCTGTATATCTCGTGGAAATCAATCTATAAACGTGTAGCAGGGAAGAACAACGTCCTACGAGAGTCACGAGTTTCATGGCTTTTTTGCTTTACGCTTTGCCTTTTTTGCAACTTTTCCTGCCTCTCGATCTTCCGATGTCGAGACAGAGGTCCCTCGTGAAGAATCGTTGGTTGATGATGACCGCACTGGTGCGGAAAGCTTTGCCTTCTTGCTGTGGTCTGTTGTCTGGGGTGTCGACTGGGAGACCGACAAATTCTCGTACCCTGTGGTTTGTCGTTAGAACTTGATTGATGCTTGGACAGGATGTATGGAGGCTCACCAGAAAAGGGGTCTACGCGAGGTCTTTTACGCCTTGATGAAGAAACGTCCTCGCCCTTGGACTGTTCCTCCTCGGACGCCCGTCCCTTACCTTTATCCAGTCCCACGGACCTCGTCTCTTCAGTTGGACCATCTGCTGTATCCATCGCCTCTTCGTCTTCATCAAACACTTCGAGATCCTCCTCTTCCTCGCTCCCCAATTCCTTGAGTTGCTTCTCGTACTCTGCGCGCGCCGCCATTTTGCTAGTGACCTTGACTGGGACACAGTCGTGATTGGAACTGGAACCCGCCGTAGTCGCAGCGTCCGACGGTTCGTCGACCAATTGCGCATTCTTGGCCTGAGCAATGGCGTGTTTGATGAATCGACCTGCGGCTGCCTTGTCTATTCCGAGTTTTCCTGTTGCACATCGTCAGACATGGACTGTGAGGAAACGAATTGGGATCATACTCTTTTGATCGGATTCTTCTGCATGCTTGATCTTGTCAAAGTATTTACGGATACGTTCCTAGAGGTGTGTTTGCCAATCTGGGTGATCGATGCCTCAGAAAGGACACGCACGAGTTCGCCAACGACACGGTGTGTCTTTGGATCTATACCGCGACTTTTCAGGTACACTGCGAGGGAGAAAAAAGGACGTTAGCCCGGAGCCGTATGCCACGCGCTCGCTTACCAAAGACGAGGTCGTACACGACATAGGGTATGATGACTTGCAGTTTCGCCTGTTGGATGGTGTCGAGGGCGAGCAAGGATTCAGGGAGCGACTGGGCGAAGAGCGGTTCGAGTTGGGATTCGAGTTCATCGAGTGACTTGTCGAGTTTCGCGAGTTTGGAACGGAATTTGGTGGTGTCTGTCGACATGACCGGCTGGCGAAGGAGTACCGCATACGACTTACGTGGCGTGACCGAGCTGACTTGGTGGCGGTGTCGCTTTGGTGAAGTTGCCAAACGCCATCATGGTAAGGCTCGCATTTTTGTCGTCTGTTCGCTGTCTGACGTGCTTTGACACAGTCGTCCGAGTTAAGATATACCGCAAACACGCAGCTAGAACACTGTGCGTTTTGGGAGGTTCTTCAATGACTGACATTGATACTGATATGCATACGAGTGCATGCCAGATACACTGGCACAGGTATGTTTCAATCCCTCTTGGACCACTTTTCCTGACAACATACGCTATCTTCAAGGGCATGCCGATTTGACAAAATAGTGGGTCACACGCTAGTTACAATGGACAAATGGCTCATTTGCGCTCCTAAAGTGACTGGGTAACCCACCAACACCGAGATACGCTCGCGTCGATCGTCGGCCACCCTCCGTTGACATCCTACCTTGCCATTGCGGATGGGGAAGCTGCTGGAAGAGTAAAATTTGAGATGACAGAGGTATGGTTCTTAGGGTTGTCTGTTTTTGGTGCTAATATACTCGGTCTAGCGGATGCTCCAACCTTGCGGTCCACCGCCACACAAGGATGAGGATTGAGGTTGAGCAGAGTTGTTTCACGTTTCTCATCTGTCTTGGCGTTGCGCGCCCATTGGAGCCGGTGTAATGGGTTATTTCTCAAAATTGCACGCCCGTGGGGTGTGTGCTCGCAGTTCTTGCGCCGTCTTACGGTTACACTCAGCGACCTTCTCACGGATACGTATTGTCGATCCTGCGAATAAAGTCTTTTTCGCATTCTCCATTTCGCCCGCATACAGTACATCCATATCGATGGTTGACCCACGCCGAGCTCAAAATGATATCTCCGCTGTCAATTTGATGAGCCAACTCTCTAGTGGTCGGCGGCGGTTGACGGTGATTGTCACCTAGATCACGAAAGAGCTGCCTTACGACGGTGACATAGATAGTTCGTCGTCCAACCCTGTGTATGATGATTGTCTGCGTCCGACACTCGGTACGAGCAGGATCACGGACTCTTTGGACTTGGAGACTTGAAACAGATCGGTGAGCTGGCATCCCTAGGGTTAGGGGGACCTGCCACGATGGCGAAGCCCGGGTAGATTGAACGATTTAATGCTAGCTCCTTTTTTAGCAAGTCTGGGGCATCTTCCATGATCACCTTACGAGGCCGGGGCACTGCCTCGTTAGTAGTTATAGTACATACCTCGAACGCCGAGAAGGCACTGATATCCGGTCTGAACGCCAGTAGGATAGGTACAATCCGTCCAAGCTGTCATGGACTAGGCCGATGACCTGTAACTGCTTGGGATTTGCTGCGCCGGAACCTGTTCGTTCCGGGTTCACTGACCAATCGGGATCCCTTGTGTGCCTTGTTTTTCCGTTCGGACGGAGGAGTTTCCTTTTGTGGGGATGGCTTTGTTTCATCGCAGTCACAAGGTGCGTATATTGTATTTTATTTCGTCTTTGATCTCGAGTGGGATAGCTCGAGCGTTTGTGAGGTCGGAATTTGCGTGGAAGGTTCCTGGAGAACGAAATTATTGGGATCAATATCAATGGAAATGACACACCCGGAGATAAATCGATGACTGACCCCGATGGCTATTAGGATGCAGTACGCTGCTGTCCCGTTGCTCCCGCTGCCACGCTTCTCGCTCCTCTGCCAGCTTCCACCTCCACCTCGTGTTTCCCTTTGTCTGCTACCCCACAAAGGGCCTTGGCTGCCTTCCATCATCGCTTTGGCAGCTCGCCACAGTCTTATACTCCAACATGCCACACCACCTTTCCCTGCCGTTCCCCCTTCTCGAGTCGGCCGACGACGACAACGAATCCCCCTCGGACAGCTCTCACTCCACTCCACGTTCCTCTTTCTTTCTTTACCTCGATCCCTCAGATTCACAATACGGCGACGATCTCCGTTCTCGCCCTCGTTCTCTAGTCAGTTTTGACTCGGGCTACTTCAGCACAATGGGCAAGGAATCCCCTACATCCAAGTGCTTCAAGCGCAAGTCATCAGGGGCAGATTTGCGCGCTCCTCTCGTTCCTATCAATAACGCTACCAACGCCACTCAGGAGTCTCCTGGGCGCGAGGGCGTAATTAGGAGCTTGCTGAAGAAGAAGAAGAAGTCAATGACCTCTCCATCACTACCGGACCCCGACCCCTTCGCGAATGGCCTCTCAGAAGACGACCCGGTTCCGCAAATACAAAGGGCCCATTTCTCGCTTCCTTCTCCACGATCGAAACCGCGCGATCCTTCCGTAGAAGCCTTTGAGCAGCAGGATCGCTTCGTTGTAAGGCGAGGAATGAAGCATCATCCTTATTCACGTGACGATGCACCATATATGCTTGCGTATGACAGGACTCTGTTAGACAAGTATGGCACCTCCCATAATCGGTCTCTTCTCTGCTGACCCTTGTTTAGCGACAAGTTCTCAGAAATTCTGTTACGACGTCTCAGTCACAATCGATCACCGTCCTTCCATGATTTTACACACGCTCCGCCAAAGACCATTCTAGACCTTGGCTGTGGGCCTGGCGGGTGGGCAGTAGAAGCGGCAGAATTCTGGCCATCTTCTCAGGTTATTGGTCTTGATCTTCTCGATCCCGCTCGCTTGCGTGGTGGCGTAGAATCCCCCGGCAACGTACAATGGAGACAAGGCAATTTGTGAGTCCTCCTGCTTACTAGATGCGTGTCTATTGCTCACAAAATTCACATCAGCGTTAAATATAAACTGCCGTTTCCTAAGAACACGTTCGATCTCGTGAGAATGGCCAACCTGTCTCTCTGTGTTCCCTACGAGCGATGGGAGCATGTCATGTCAGAAGTCAGGAGAGTTCTGGCACAGGGCGGACACCTCGAACTGATCGACGACTATCTCTTCTTCCCATACACCAAGCGCCCACCACAGCCATCGGCGGATTCCCGGGGCATCCGGCTGTCATCCTCATTATTCGATGATTACGATGATGATGGGATTAAAGAAGACCCAGATGCTGAACAGCCAGACGACGGTGGCGATGATGATGATGATGACGACGATGACGACGATTTCGTGAGCACCAAGAGCCGTTTTTCCTCCCTTGTGGACACGGACGATTTCCCCCCTCAACCTTCCTACGATTCGGTCTCTGAATGGAATCAAAATGTAGACAATTCCAAGTCCCTTGAGCAGCTCTTTGAAGACATGCTGTCGCGCAAGTTCTCCGTACATCCCCGGCCAAGCAAGTTCCTTGACAAGGTCATCGACCAGGTTTTCGGGCGGTACAACCAATGCAGACTTCACGAGTTTAATCTGTACCTAGCGCCATCTTCAAGCCAAGAATCCGATGATTCTTCTATCGGGAGCTCAGAGACACAGGGTAGTGCTGGTCTTAAGAAAGTCGGCAAGGACTTGGCTAAATGGGTGACGGATCATCACAAGGAGAAGGAAAAGAAACAACGCACGAAAGGCGACCGTTCTGGCGAAGAAAGCCCGCCGAATCTTTCCGTGGTTCCTGACGTGATCAGTGCTAAAGCTGCTGGTCGTCTCGGAATCAAACCTACCCCACAACCATCCCACCCCCACGCTGCCCAGTCTCCTGGTCTCATTCTTTGGCCTTCCACGTTCATCCCTATACCCCCTTTCGAGCTCGAGATGCACGCATGCAAACATTTACATTCGCTCATCGGATGTAAGGCTGCGCTTACGGAGTATTTACAAGATGTCGCTCAAGAACAAAATCTGTCCTTTGACCAACAAATGGTGGACGATCTCGTTTGGGATTACGAGAGGTACGTGAACATGACACCAGAACTGCATAATTAGGGGTCTTGACGTCTTGCCAGTTTTCGTCGAAAACGGTTTAATTGGCCATCTGAATGCCCTGATTCCCACCCCGTCCCAGTAACGACGACACCTCGATCAAATACGTTCCGCAACTCACTTGATGCGGCCCTTCAGGCACGTCCCCGCGCCGGCTCTGGAAGCATGAGCGCTCCGCCCGACCCTCTGTTCCCGCGCGAGAAACTCGATTTTGTACGTTCTATCAGGGTGTATAGTGCCACAAAGGTCGACGAAGAAATCCACGTTTGATGACCGGGGCGCCCCGACCATCTGTCCCTGCATGACTGTCTGCCCATTTCTGCACATTTTTCTCATCAGTATTTGTCCGTCCAATTAGACAGGACCCACCCTCCTTGCTTTCCGTGTTGTGTTCGTGTGTTTTCATTGCGCTCATCATCATCATTCATTTCTGGTGTTTTCACTCTATCGATGTTGTATCAATTTTCTTAGCGGAACCCACCTCGTCTCTCAACGCTCTCTAGATCCTTTCGTATCCTTATTCTCTGCATCTGCATGACATTCGTTGGGTACAGTAGCCTGCTTCGAGTACACGTATGCTCATTTGTATTTTTACATTCCTTGCCTAATAAACATGTTACTTCTAAACCCCAGCGTCCGTGACGACGATCGTATCGACTTGACATCGTACCGATAAACGAGTGGAGTCCATCTGCATGTCATCTCTGAAATGCAGGGAGCTGGACCTTCCCGAGACGATAGGGTTCTCAACGTCCGGGTGGGCATAGCGCTCACGAAAGTCGAGGATGAGTCGCGTGCCGACGAGCACTTCGAGGAACATGACGAACGGGATACATATGTTCGCGTAGAGCTCCTGAAAAAGGCGACACGACAGCGCATGCATACGGACCGAGTGAGTTTAGTGACGGACCGAGTCTGGAGAGACGACGTACGGTGACGGTCTGCCACAGACCCATGACGACGGCGCAGGCGACGAGATTTCTACATCAACGGTCGGCGTGAGTCGGTCGCTGTCACGATCTGTGCGATGCGCGTCGGGTACTCACACGAAAAAGTAGCAGAGGCTGTCGCGGGCCAAGACGCTCACAAAAGAGTTCACTCTGAAGCTTTTCTCGTCACTGGCCTCCCTGTTGCGCTTCATGTCCTCGACGAACACGCGTGCGGCCAAGAAAAAAAGAAAAGATTCGAAACAAAGAAAGGGGATGAATATGTACACAAAATTTGGATTGATACCAGAGAACGCGCAGAATTGCTCTCCGGAAATAACGGTGGTGATCGCTAGATGTCCTGTCGTGAGCCTGTATGTACATTAAACTGAGAAAACGAGTTGGACGGACTTTGGAGAGCACTACGGGGCCCGATTGTCTGCCAGATTATGAACGCGATCGCAGCGATCTCACACAAGAACAACGTGAGCATAAGGACCAATATTTGTCTGGACCGCCTGTACATGGCATATATGCGGAGCTGCATAGTTGCTGCGAGAAAAACATCAGCTACGCATAGTCTCTTAGCGGGAAATCGAGAACCTTGTGTAGCCCACGAATATACAAGCGCTCCCCATGCACGAAACTGGAAAAGCCGTATACCTACGCTGCAATCAATCTCAAGGAAAGGCTGAACCAACGAAGGACACGTACATCTAATTGAGTGTGGATGTTGAGCAGGTGAGAAGTTACAATTTCAAACTTGTTCACGTACTCCTTAGAAGTACTCAACAAAACATGATGCTGGAGAAAAGATCTGATGCTTACCTCTGTTGATTTAGACACTTGAAAGCATACTGTTCCAACAATCGAGTTACAGTGATCATAGTGCCAATAAAGCGCGACAAAACTTACAACACAGGCCAGCTCTAGACAACGCACAGTGCAAGCCTCAGACACGAAGGCAACATTCAAACGCAGCGACATACATGAGAACAACATCGCCCAGGTATCGATCCTAAGGAGAATATCAGGCTTGAATTCTTCTGAGCGACTTATTTTTTGCTTACTATCACATACAACACCATTACAGGAGACGGTGGTTTCATCTGCGACAGCAGATATTCAACATGGGTGCATGTACGCCGCATCGGTTAACTCACCCATATGAGTTCTACCTGATGCGCCAGCTGTCAACAGCGGGTCCAAGTAACCTTGGTGATTTTACTCACCTCGCGACCAAGAGCAAGAGCTGAGCGAAAAACAACGGTCGAAACCGGTTCAACCTCAATGAATCAGGGTGACTTACTGTGGTCGTACAGGACAGCGCATGTGACGGCAACTAATGTGATAGTGGCGTTTGTTGCGAAAAAACGCAAGATTGAAGAAAAAACCCACCTTGAACAGTGGCGTATAGATTGATGTCAGAGGAGGATTCAGTACCTGGAGGGATTAGGCTCATGTTTTCACCAGAGGTCAGAAACCAAAGGTGGAGGAGCTCGGAAACGGGAACGGGAGCATCGAGGTGCAGTTTCCATACCAGCCACCTTTAACAAGGGACTTCAGGGGAGCTGCGGCCGGCCCAGACAGGGTCCTCATTGTTTCTGGATGGAGCCTCCGAAATGAATTGACTTAAAGTGGCCTGGGTCCGTCCAGGCAGATGTCACTTGCTTAAAAATGGACGAACAGCTGACGGGCCGAGAGATAAGAGTCAGCTCGCCGCTAAAGATGAGTCCTTTTTACGGCGATCCTGCGACAGCCTGGCCAACGTCCACCGCGACATATCACATTCAGAATCGGTGTAGACGGAATCTGGACTTGACTCTTGAAGGCAAGCAAGCTTTGCGGGACTAGAGAGCACGGGGACCTATGACTCATTCAACACGCTCATCTCTAGGCATGAGGCAAGTAACGTTGATTCTCGTCCTGGAGCATACAAATTAAGGTGATTGCAATGGGCGCTGGAGATCTTGCCCCTTGGGCGCCGGGGGAATTGTGCGGCAACGCTTGCCTTAGTTGCTAAAATACGCTATAACGAAAGAGCTTGTGAGTGACATAGTACGTATATGCTCACGATTGTACATGTGCGGCTATGTGCGGCTTGGCAGCTTTCTCCATCTAGAAATATTGAGGCTTATGTTTACTTCCGATCTCCCGGAGGTGTGAGTTGCACAACGTAAGTGCACGGGCGCTGACTAAGCCATTCAGGCCTCCAATGTCTGACGCGTCAGCATCGACCGCAGCAGCCTAGGCTACAAGAGCTGGCGCTGTATCTGCTATACCCAGAGCAGAGTTACTTGAGGATCCGAGCTTTCTTTCAATATGACCGATACGTTTGTCAAGTCGTTTACCCATCTCAAAGACATGCCCAAGGCCGATCGTGCCTTGCCCATGTTGCAACGCGTGGCCTCACTGGTGAAGCCCATCATGCGAAAGCACGGATGGGTCCTTCCTACGCTTGCCGAGTTCTTTCCTGATAGTTTAAATTTACTTGGTGAGTCCAAGCTTTCCTGATGCATGGGATTATCCTGCAGGTTATACTCAAGGGCGAATATTGCAGGGCTGAGTGAGTAGCAAGTATCAAACACGCTTTCGTCGCACCGAACTGTCTTCATTTTAGACGTAAACGGTGGCGAGAAGATCCTTTTGAGGCTACGCCCAGCCCGGGCTCCCGATACCTTTCTCGAAGAGGATGCAGTGGTGCAAACGATGTTACACGAGGTAAACTCTCTCCTGCTGTTCAGCAGACAGTCCGTTAATTATAAACTTCCTCATCAGCTCACACACAACGTGCATGGACCCCATGACGAGAAATTCTACAAGTTCCTCGCTGAACTCGAGGACGAGTATGATGCACTTCAGCGTTCTGGCTATGCTGGCGAGGGCTTCTTCTCTCCCGGTCAAAGATTGGGTGTTGGTGTCTCGCACGATCTCCCCCCGCATCTCGCGAGGGTTCGGGCCCTCGAAGCCGCGGAAAAGCGACGAAAAACAGAGACATTGACTAAAGGTGGCGGCAAGCTCGGTGGGAGGTCCAGTGCACTTGAAAAGTTAAGTCCCCGTGAACTCGCGGCTCGTGTAAGTTTGTCTTTTCCAAAAATGCAACAATGTCCTTCTTACGACTACTTCTCAAAGGCTGCTGAACGCAGAAAGCGAGACGAGTTGGTTTGCGGGTCAGGGTCACTTGCTTTGCGCGAAGCTGCCAAGGCTGCCAAAACAAGTGTGGTAGACAAGGTGGTGATTGACTTGACAAACGACGACGACGCCACTTTTGCTACCCATAGCATCTCGGGTTTAACGTCGGGCTCTTCGTGGCTGCAACCCACCTCAGGGTCAACTCGAGCAAGGAACACTCCGAATCCTGGACCATCTGCTGATAAACAATGGACTTGCCCCGTTTGCACCTTGGTTAATGCAGATTTGGCTTTGCAGTGTGACGCATGCCTGGCGGTGCGACCGATCGACACTTCAGTCGGATGGGCATGTGCGACATGCGGAGAAAGGGACATACCCCATGAATTCTGGTCTTGTCGCTTTTGCGCAGCCATCAAGACTCTCAGTTGATCCCATTGATAGATGATTAACGTCACTTATATCCGTGTTGTACGTAGATCACTAGTGCTATTGTAGTCACTCACTATAATCATTACCGAAGCTGAGCATAAGATTTTCTAGGTTCTTGGGTCCTCTTGTTCATTCCTCGAAGTTCTTCTTTGACAATGGCGATCTTGCGCTTCTCGATATTTCCTCCGACCGTATCCCCATCTGGGCGAAGTAATGCTGAATGAGGTTCTCCTACAATGAAATGTTTGACTTTCTCTATTGCCGCGAACCCGGTCCGGCGGAACGGGGATCCAGAAGTACCTACAAAGGGAAACGACCTTTGAGAGCATCTCTGAAAAGTGCTGTCTGAGAATGGAGGTCTCGGCTTGATCAACAGTCACGTGTATGGTGATACGGTGGGAGGACTATAAGTTGAAGTAACCCGAGAAGCCGTGCACCGCAATCTATGGAAAAGCTAAAAAGTCAATTCAGTCCGTTAGCCCCGGGAAGGTTTCAACTATCATCCCGGTCGAGAGCTGCCCAGAATCACCAATCACCAGCATTTTCGTTTGTGGAGGCATATCCTAACCTTTAGGCTTTAGGCATGGTGTTCCGTATCTGCTCCGGCAGTACCATGAGACCAGTGCGCATATCCGTTCTTTTGGTCATGAGAAGAAGGTCACATAGGTGTTGTATCCGATTCAGTGACAAAATGGCGCGATGGACGTTGGCGGATGTCGTTCCCGGATAAAATTTCCAGCCCACGTGCCAGGTAACTGAAGGCATTGGCGCATGTGTATTGAACAGATGATACGCTATCCTCCTATCATCCGGAGCATTCAGATTCATTTTCGCAAAGTTACGTCTCGTTACCGTCTAGGTACGCCTCTACCCCTACCCCTGAGGGCCCGTTGGGCTGCGCCAGGTGGAGCACGTGGTCCAGGGTTTTGCTATGTCAAGGATCCCGTTATTTCAGCTACCAAGCATCGAAAAGACAACGTACTGTTTCGCTCTGTGGATTTCGCACCGTCTCGTCAACGCTGAGAATCAAGCAAGCTGCTTCAGTAGCACTGCTGATAGCGTTCAGCTTGACGAGCGAGGGTTCCCAGACAAATGCTTCCATGTTGTCCCTCACGCCCTCGGCTCCGTCGACATCCACACCATACCATTTGTCACCGGCGGCATGTCTCATGCGAAGCTTATTTAGAATGTCCGTGGAATCGAGTCCTGCATTATCACAGATTTGGCGAGGGATGACCTCCAGCGCTTTTGCGAAAGCAGACATGATCAGCTGTTGCTTTCCTGGAATCGAGAGCGCATATTTTCGGATATACGCAGAGACGTCCATCTGTAGGTCATTTGGCCCCAGTCGCATTAAAAAAATGTATGAGACGTTACCTCCACGGCACCTCCCCCAGCAACCACTTCGCCATTCCGAATGGCCCGTTTGACTACCATGATGGCATCGTGTAGACTGCGTTCAACCTCTTCAATGAACTGTTCCGCGCCACCACGAAGGATTAGAGTGCATGTCTTCGCCTTGGGGCACTCTTCGAAGATGTTGTATCGTTCACCACCAATCTGCCGTTCCTCGAACGAACCGCAAGTACCAAGATGATCCCGGGTTATGTCTGAACAGGTCGATTGAATGGATCCACCAACAGCTTGACAGACTCTACGAAGATCACCGGCAGGAACGCGGCCAGCGCAGAAAATATCTCTGTCTGCGAACCACTGCGTCGCTAGATCGCCAATCGGCAACTTGCTCAGAACGACTTTCGCACCCGTCTTCTCGATGGCCTCCAGCTTCCGGTAGATGATTTCCCATTCGGCATCGACTATTGCCTGGTAGTCCGAAACCGCTTCCACACGAACTTCCGCGTTGTCTTTCTCGGCCTTGAGCTCAAGTTCCACGTTTAAACTAAGGATGAGGGGATCTTTGAAAGATTTTGGTTGCTGCTCGGCACCCGCGTATGTAAAAGTTTTCTTGAAAGCGACCCCTTGGATCAGCAGTGAATCTTGCATGCCACCACCGGGAATCTTCTTGACACCGATGAGCGATTCATCCAAGTCATCTTGATCCAGACACTGGACAGCATCGACGACCATATTCGAAAAGAATGGTTTCTCAGAATGGATGAGTTTTGATGACATTGAGGTTGACGCGCATTTGAGGAGGAGAGAGCGGAAGTGTCTGGCGAGAAGGTCAAATGGTTGACTAGATATGAGGCTTCACGCTTACTCGGGATTGCTCTTGTCAATGCTGATTTGGATTGCTTTTACGCGTTCAGCGGCCTATAAAGACGTAAGACGCAATCAATACACGATAAATGCGACATCTACCAATTGTGACGCCTTTCGGAATCCCTTCATGATAATGTGGGGGCTCACGCCCTCTTCGATGTATCCACGGACTTCCTTAAGAAGTTGGGCAGCGAGTAGAACAACACTGGTGGTCCCATCGCCGACTTCTGCGTCTTGAGCGCGCGCGATGTCAACCAAGGTTCTGGCAGCTGGATGGACAATGTCGAGAAGCTTGAGGATGGTCGCACCATCGTTCGTGATCTGGGCCTCTCCACGCTCGTTCACGATCAGTTTGTCCATCCCACGAGGTCCGAGGGTGCTGGACACTATCTGTGCAATTGCGAGACACGCCGAGATATTGGAGAGTAATTGCGGATTACCCTGTGATGTGTCGGTGCCCTCCCGGAGAAGGACCACCGTTGGTTGCTGAGGAAAACAGAATCAGCGATTGTCACGAGCAATCTACAGCGTCTATACCATTGGAAGACCCCGCTGCATTTTGGAGAGTGTGCGATGTGGACTACGATCGCGTTCTGCGTTCTATCACTCCACCAGACGAACCTCTTTGTTGATATTTATTTGTTCAAGATCACGGGCAGGTACTTGTACCAAATACTCTGGATCAACATTCCACTATTCATTCTTTGTGCGCATTGGACGCGAAATTAGTTGACCATGAATAAAAACCATAACATAACAGACAGTGAGTAATTGATGATGAGAAGCCATAGCTAAACGCGTAGACCGTGGTCCCTCATACGTTTCCGTGCTTTCAACGTAGATCTTCGAGCACCCTCGCGTTCCCGTCGTTCTTTTTCCTTCTCGTCGACGAAAGCATTACCGACATCAACGAACATGATGGCAGGTCGACCCGGCGCACGTTCAACAAGGGTTTCCTTGCCTCTAAATTTCGTACGCGCCAAGGCAGCACCGCGTTGGGCCTCGAGAACATTGGGCATGATCGGTTCCTGGAGTAATCCTCAACAACCACAGGGGAAGAACGATGCTCGAGACCACGAACCTCGCCTTCAGCAACACTCTCCCAAAAGAGTCTCTGGTAACGCTGTCTTGCTCTATTGTTACCTTCAACTTCATCCTGCGAATCCGCCGCCTCGACGTCATAGCGATAATGGGAATCCGGTCGATCACTCTTTCCGGTATAATCAGTTTCAAGGAGTTCATTAGTGTCTTGTTCGGCAAGCTTTGCAGCTTCTGCTACACCAAGCAGACGCTCCATCCCTTTCGTGAATCCGGTTTGCAGAGTTTTATTCTGTTGAAGCCAGATCATATCAGCATGGGCATTCCCAAGTCGAACAATTAGTCGGATAGATTCAGATGGGGTTGAAAAGTTCTAATCACGTCCCGTGACGATGTGAGGCGCCACAAGTTCTTAGATTTCGCGAATGATGTATGTGTATCATCATACCATGCGAGACGGTAAACGATTTGAGAAAAATGCTCACCTCCTAATGAACCACCAAGACACAGCAAATCAATCTCGGTGAAACAAGCCCAGGCGAAACAAAAGGCACCTTTTTCCATGATTCTTCCATGCCTTTTAATCTTAATATCGCATCGACGCGTTTGATGCTGATGTTATGTTTAGCTGCGAGAGAACGGACAGAATTTAGCTTGGGGTCGATGAGGTAAGAGCGGTATAACCGAGTCCGAAGCTCATCCGACAGAGGAACTGGAGGTTTAAAGGATGGGTTCAGAGGAAACGGCTTTGAACGTAATGAGTCAATGTCCACCAATGCATCTAAAAGTGTTCTCACCACGTCACGACCAAGCCAATTGCGAGGAGAGGGTTCACGGAAAGAGGAAGCGACGTTTTTGCGAAAGTGCTCATATGGGTTCTTGTGAGAACGGATTTCAGATTCGTTCGCCTTTTCTTTGCCGGCGAGAAGCCAGCGATCAAGCTCCTCCTCTTCCTCGCTTTCGTCTGCATCAGATTTGTTCTCTTCAGCCGCGTCCTCGGTTTCTCTCGGTGGACGGCCAACTGCTGCCAAGTTAGCACGCTCTCCAACCGATCGTTGCGGCAGTCTACGGACAAAAGAAATTGCCGACGAAGAGAAGGTCAACCGTGCATCATGATGCACACGCGCCAAGACGGGTAGCCTGGACGATGCCTGGTACAAACGAGGAATCATTTAGGTCGAGAACGGTGTAGCAAATTTCAAGTCGTTTTGACACATCACGTGATGGGTTAGGGCCGGACTTTCCGAGTAGAAGTCGATTCGGTAGTGTATGGTAGGCAAGCTCATCCGATGGTGCAAGGTTTGGGTAGCGATGCGAATAGACTGACCCCTACATCCGAACCCCTTCTTTCATCGATACTGTTCAGTTACTCGGCTCTCGTGCCTGTGAAGAACCTCTCTTTTCCTTCAAATATTCCATTCAATGTTGTTCACGAGTTTTTCTTGAGAAAGATACTGCTGAACTATCATCTAAAGCAGTATCCCCCATCAGAATCATATCAGCAAAGCTTTTGGAAGTGGGCACTTGTTCATCTTGAAAGCCTGTCTCGAAGCGATGAGGTATTGTGTTGATCAACCGGTACGCTGGCCATCTCATTTCACCCTCAGGATGACGAGATCGACGAGTGCATATATGCACATTATTTGTCCCCGAGAACCGGTGCGCGGTACGCATTATATTCGATGGCAGGCGATATGTTTTATCATGTTCGACAGCTCAGAGATCCCATCCAACTCGTTCATCACGCACTACTGGAAGTTCCCCGAGACGTGTGGCTATCCGATAGAGGAGGACTGTTATGAGACGATAACTCTTCTAGAGTCGCGCACTACTATCGAAGCGGGAACGACGGGCCTCAGAACTTGGAAAGCAAGCCTAGTTTTGGCACAGTACCTCATTCAGCATCCTTGTGAGTCGCAAGAGCGACTAATCATCACTGCTTCCTCAACCCCAATTGGCGAGCAGACGTTGTGGACACTGCCAATGTACTCGAGCTGGGGAGTGGAACTGGATTCATCGGTATTCTGGTCGCAAGTTTGCAATTCCACGCTGCAATCCCTCCCTTCGATCGCAAGATGCCATCTGTCTATCTGACCGACGTGAATTCCACCGTGCTTGTTCGCTGTCAGAACAATGTTAGATTACGATGTAGTAAGTTTGGAGACGCTTATTTACTTTTACCTTTCGAATCGATCCTGATGGAATACTCAACATGTCGTAGACAAATCTTCGTCTCATCCGAATATACATTACAAGTCGTTGGACTGGCTGGATTCATTGTCGGACCAAGAAAGATCGAAATCGTTCTTTAGCGAAACCAAGGCAGACATCGTACTTGGGGCAGATATAGTATGTATTGGAGCTCGCTCGTAGGGCTTAGCAGATAATAAACTGATTTCTTCCAACAGATATTTGATCCCTTGCTCGTGCCTCCCCTCGTTAAGACCATTTCTCTTGCCCTCTCATCCGAGCCCACACGATTGGCGTTCATTGCACTCACTGTGCGGAATGAAGAAACGTTGACATATTTTCTCGACGAGATCGGTGTGTCATCATTCGCACATAATTGGTGACTAGTCATTGATGACTCGACCTCACAACCCAGGAAAGGTGTTGAAGATAGAAGAGGTTGCTCACGATATTACAGGAAATCAACTATTGCAGATTCCTGATCAGGTAGATGCTGAGCTTGAGGTGAAGATATTCAAAGTGACTCGAGGAAGAGACGCCTTGTCTCCCACGAATTTCGAAGAACCACGATCGATCTGGAGATCGATTTGACTCGATTTCAATGCTGGGGGACAGACGCAAAGCAGTAGCGTACAAGCCGTTCTTGATTCGCGATTACTTGTCCGATCCATAGTCGCATCAAGTGCATGCTCTATTAGGCCACCTATCGGCCAGTTGCATCGGGGACATGGAGCGTCGAAAATTGTAAAAGATTTCACCCTTTATGTATCGTTAACCTCTCACACTCGTTCAACGGTCGTATTTTCGCGGAGTAATTTCCCGACGTTGACAAGGACAATGCCTCCAACTGATGCTAATTTGTATGCTCCGGGCACGTTTTTTTTGTATGGATCGAGATTCCTCCCCCTGCACACAGTAAGCTGATTCCCAGTTTTATCCATGTGATTTGTGTGTACTGCCAGAATTCCTGCCACGGCATCGCATTTTCCTTGGGGGCGCTTATTGTGTATGCCAACTTCCATTCCATCACAGTTCGTCTTTGGTAGGTGGTTTATCTAGAGCGAATGGAAGAACGGGAAGATGGCACGGGATATTACTTTGTCGCCTGAATCACGACATCCAAAGCATGGTGTATGTCCCAGCCTGGACAGAACGAAACTTCGTATGGGTTAATGTTCGTCGGTGCATCCCCCGTTGCTGTTACGTTACGACGATTCACAACGAGTCGAGAGTGCACATCTACATATCTGGGATCGATCCAAGTGTGATTTTACCAGATCCATCGGGTCAGGTTCTCCCAAGTTCGATTTTGGGAGCACCGTTCTATACTAGTGCGACGCTGAGGGGTTTTGGCGCGTTTTCCGAATATGACGGTCATGCCAGGCTCCCAATTCAATAGCAAGTAGAGATGGTGAAGATCCCGGCCAGCGCGAAGTCACCGCAAATGAGCCGTTGTCCTCGGAGAACCTATCCCAACGGCTTTCCCACAACACTCTCAGCGAAGTTGACAGCCACATTTGTTTCTCGGACACCATTCAGAGTCTTTGATGCAGTCATAGGTAGTCGTACGATATCCCGTAAGATCAGAATGAGCATGCGGTTCTTTGATAGTAGTAGTCACGCGCTGCAGAGGGGATAGTTGCGCATGTACCTCATCGAATACTTGTATGCGTCCATAAAGTCTTCGATCTGCACCAAGATCCATTTGTACAGGCATTACGCGCACGCCACCTTCTTGACGTGGCTTGATCTTCCGGACCCAAGGTTCAAAACTGCAAATTATAGCAGGGTACATCTCAGTATTCATCTAACTTCAAACCAAGATATACTATACGGGAATTTTTAGAACGCATGTTCCGTCGAGTCGTTGCCTATCGCGGACGTGCTCGAGGACCCTGCCGAAACTGTCTGAATGATGGAGTCGACGTAGTTGGCTCCTGACCACTTCTGGTGTGTCAGTACATCGCATCCGATCTCCTTCTCTTTACGCTGGATGAGGTCGACGTAGGCGAGCATCCCCTCAGTCTTGTAACGCTCCGCTAGCTCGGCTGCACGGCATGTCAGGAGAGCACGCAGAGGACGAGCTGAAGCGTACCAGTAGTAACGGCATTGCTGTGCACGCCCGCGAGCGAAATTAACTGGAGGACGAAGCTATAGCAGAATTCCTGCATTAGCACCACTCCAACGGGCAAGATATGAAGCTGGACCGAGAAGATGGCACTCACCCTTCCTTTCCAAGCTCCCAGATAAAGTTTCTCAGATCATCCTTTGTGAAGCCTCTGTCCAACCAGTTGAAGCTCGGGCTTAGATTATACACCATCCATTTCCTTTGACCAGTCTTTTCTCTTATTTCCCTGGCAAACGAACGCGCCAGTTCCAGATCGGGTGTCGAAGTCTCGAGCCAAAGAAGGTCAGCATAGGGTGAGTACTTGAGTGTGCGGGAGATGGCAGGAGCGAGACCAGCCTGGAGGCGGTGGTAACCTTCTGGGGTGCGTGGAACTGGTTGAATCGTACGTAAGCACATTGAGATGAGAATCTAAGTTGGAACATGTACGATCCCAGTCCCAGAAGATGTCTGTCCCGAGAATTTCTTTGGCTACTCTCCGTGACTCCGAGTTCGACTTTCCAGCGACACGAGATTTATAGTGCTGGAAGACAGAATCGGGTGAAGATATGGAAGGGGTTGTCAGAAGAGCGTGTTTGACGGCTGACGGAACAGATGTTAATCGAGTGAAATGTGACAGAAGATGAATTTACCCTGGTCGAAGGTCATCAATGGATGGCTGGCATCCCACTCTTTCTCGATACGTGCAGCATCAGCTGCGTTGAGAGCACCTGCGAGCGCTTCGGCAAGAGGTAATCCGGGTGTAGTTGTGCCTAGAATGAATCTGTTTGCAACGCAGATCATCGATTACTCTAGGACGGAAAACATGGAGGAAAATCATAACGTACGGGTGATCTCCGGCGTCTACGCTTGAACTGAGAAGTCTCCCGCTTTCGGCATCGGTTCTCGCAATTACTAACATAGGGCACTCTAACATATCGAGGGCGAATCGGGTAGCTACGAGTCGGGAGATATGTGTGGATGGAGGTACGAGAACCTTTCCGGCAAGATGACCACACTTTTTTCCGCCGTGGAGTTGGTCCTCGAGATGAATGGCGGATGCACCAGACTCGGCGAACAATTTTGCCAACTTCATGACAGCAGAGGGGCCACCGTGACTGGACAGTTGTGTGAGTATTACGTCGAAGAGGGCTTATTAGAAGCGAGGTACCCAGTGTCAGCGTCTGCGATAATGGGGCGGAGGTAATCGACGTATGGCATGTTTGCGCGTGCGTCAGGGGAAGCGGACATGCGCTCATCGTAATGCTTTCTGTCGTGTAGTTGCTGAGCGCGGAATATACGTTGTACCTGGTTTGGAACTGTGGTGTATGGATAGTCTCTAGGCGGTGTGAACGAGATAAGGATGGGGCAGGGAGTGGTACATACCCAAAGTCAGGACCGACCTCGTTACTACCGGTGGTGAGAAGCGAGGAAGTAGCCCAGCCAGATACATAGACGGCCTGTTGATGGCTTGCCATCTGGGTCATCTGGACAGGGTCAATGGCACCCATTGTGTGAACGGGGAGACCGTTGGCACTGGCGTGTTCGAACGTGCGGAAGAGCTTGTCTGCTAGAAGGGATGCCGGGAGGGGAAGGATGGGAGCAGAACCCTGTTTCAGTGCGACATCGCGAGGAGAGTACGGGCGGGAAATGTCGGCGAAGCGGGGACGCGAGAAGTACTCGGCAAGGCGGACGACACGGGCGTCAAACTCTGCGGACTCTGTGGCAGGGTCTGGCGGGTTCACGTGCAAGGACAGGGCACGCCTATAGGATGGTGCTGCATGGCGAGGAAGGACGCGGGGAATCATTGTGGAGAGAAGGGAAAGATGAACCTAGAGTGGGGTTAGGGTTACGATTCAGATCGCGGCTTCGGACGTGTTTCAGAGTGGATAGGGATATGACTGAAATGAGATCGCCCCCTTCTGTATTATTACTATGATCCATCAAGAACATTCATTGACGGATTGTCTTCTCCTTCCCTCCGTACTCCTCGCAGTATCCCATCTCAATAAATATCCGCCAAATCTCCCCCCTCCCCACCACCACCACCACCACCACCACCTCCATGTCCTCCCTTCGCACCTCCCGCACCGCCCTCACTCATGCCATCCTCACCACCATACACCCCTCCATCGCCCACAACGCCCACTTTCCCTTCCCCCTCCCCCTCCCCTCAGAGTTGCATCTTCTGATCCGCACTCATCTTCGCGTCCACATCGCCCACACACTCCTCGATTCTCTCCACGCTTCGCTTTCCTCCTCGCTCGCCGCCCTCTGCGACGATTGCAAATCCTACTATGCTCACGTCTTCGGTCCACACGTTGCCGACTGGCCCGTCGTACGAGCAGGTCGGGGCTGTCGTTGCACCGCCATCGGTCTCCCTTCACCTCCCCCCTCCTGCAAGACAGACCGGGTTGACAACGCCTGCATCGAACAAGATCTTCCCCCACGTCCTCCTGTCGGTGACAAAGAACCTCCCGCCTACTTCCTCGCCCATGTCCAGCACACCCTCGCTACCTATGCTTCCATGGATCCCTCCTTCCCTTACGCAGATAGGCCGATTTCCAGCAACGCAGATCTCGACACACTCGTTTCCCGCGTGCTTTCCACCTTCGGCTGGACTGCCATCCCAACCACGTCGCACAGGAATTGGGAATTTGATAACGATGTTTTGATCGTCCCTTTATCCGCCTCGCCTGCCGGTGATATTACGGCGATCACTCTCGATGTCCTCCAGATCCACCTTGACCTTCCCATTCATGACGACATCCTCGCTCGCTCACCGCTCCACCCCACCAAGGTCACTTATTTTCCGCCCCTACCTCCCCCTACAACCACAGGCATGTCGTATAGTCTCCGTCTTCGCCTTGATCTGACCCGAGATTCCTCAGCTACGCGTTACTCTTTCAACCCTCTTTCCACGAGCCTCGTATCGGGCCTCCTCCTGCCGGCAGTCGCTTCCCTCCTGGCCTTCGCATACGCTCTACACGTCTCCGCACGGTAAGACTTTGGTGCACAAAAATTTAAAGTCTTGTGCACCAACTGTACCCCGTCGTTCCTGCACCCTTTGTTCTCACTTGCCAACGTCCACATACGGCGTATTTTTCCCGAAATATTTTATCACGGCATGGCCTCTCTCATACAAGCACCTTATTCCAAGCATGGACCTAAATTGCATACCAAGTATTCACACATTACCTTGTTCCAGCTTTCTCTTGACTTAATAGCGTATTGGATTTTCACAGAATACGCATATACATACACTAGAATTGTACGGACTTGACCTTTATTCTTGTACCTGTTTCACGTCCACCCATAATTCCGAGGAATGTTCTGACATATCCACGCGGCATGGTACCGAATTCAAGGACTACGGCCTTCAAGAGCCTCCATGGGACCGATTCCCGCAAGCTCAACAGCAGTTTCATCCTACTTATCTTATCTGAACGACCGCGCCACTGTCACGATCTGAGATTTTCCGATGAAAATAGAACCAAACAAGTACTGAAAAAATTGCCCGTCTGCTCTCATTCCACCGATGCTCTGCGTTTGAGCATGCACGACTAAATCCCAAGTAATGGAAACAGGTGGGTTTCATCTTGCATACGTTTCAAGCCCAAATGGCAGGTGATGAGCAACATGAATTCGATTAGTCTTCTAGACACCTACATGGTTACAACATATCCCATTTTTCTGAACCCTTGTCTTGCTTGTTTCCACTCATTGATGATGGGCTGACTTCTTTTTTTGCAGGTAACTGTTTTTTATGTTTTGCGAAGGGATATTGGTTTGCCCTATATCATTCTTGTCCATCCCCCACCCGAATCACTTCGAGCCCCTCGTTTAATGTCATACGGTTTTACTATCGTGTGGTCCGCTCTTGCACCATTCGTCAACTCCACGGTTACACGTCAACAACACAAGACAGAAACAACCGGTCAAGGTGGTGTGATTTAATAAGCTGAGGTCTGAGACCTTGCAGCGCGGTCCTTGACAATGACATTGGTTATAATACAAATGAACCAACGATCGATGCTACCAGTTTGCAGCGTACCATTGGATCATCGTGACTGTCTGATCGGATGCAATTTGACGTCGTCGGTCCCTTACAAGAAACCAGCGAGATACCAAACTTGGAGCATTAACCAGAATCTGCGGCGTTCACTGACTTGTTGCCTTTGGCCGTGGAAATTTGTTGACTGGCGATCCTCTTTGGCAGTTGGCACAAGATATACCCCTAGCAACTATGGATCCATATTCGTTCAACATCAACACAACCAGCGAACTCCGTTTGCGTAGACATTTACGTGACGTCCTCTTGCCTTACGTGCGCATTCACCTCACGTCGGACCATGTCGCATTTACCGAGAAGGTCGTTGAGGAGGTAAGTGTCACTGCATTCTTAACGCTTTCCCGACCGCGGACCGACCGAAATCGTCCAGCTTCTCCTTCAAACCCTCGAGTATGTGCCCATGGCGGATGCGACATTATTTCTCCTTCCTACAGAGCCGTTCGAGGTTCTCATGCGTTCCTTGCATTCCCTTGACCTCACACCTCCGGAAGAGAAATGGGTTACACCATCGGAACACGTTAGATACCTTAGGACCTTCTTCCCTCCTCCTCCCCATCCGCAAGATCTCCCGACCGAGAAATGCTGGCTCGAGGATGATCATTGTATGTTTCTTCTACGCATATACGCGTGTTTTGACCAAATTTTCGTATACGCGCGTCAGACGTGAAACTATCGCTGATATGCAGACCTATGTCCTCTCCCATACTCTCGAAGCGCGCAAGGCGCGAAACTCCAAAGCTTGGCAGTACAAATTCTGGAGCATCCATCCCTCGCACAAAGTCTGCTTTGGCAGCATTTCTTGATCTCAACCCAGTCTCAATACAGAGCATAGAAGACTTGCCGGCACCTCCCGTGGACGATGTCTTGTGTGTTCTACCTCTTTCCATTAACGCTTTACGGGGTATTGATGGTTGGGTCGCGTCCTTATTGTAGGGATCTCCGCCTTAAACTTGACTCTACGACTGGTGCACGGCTACGACCATTCCTCCAATCAGTTTTGGTTCCTCCCAGGAGAGAAAAATCTGTTGATTGCTTCGAGGACGCACCTCATGTGCCTGAATTTTTGAAACATGATTCGCCTCCGCGGTACCTCCTTAGTCTAGACTCTCCACCACTGTTTCCCAGGACCGCACAGGGACGCTCTACTCATAAAGGCGTCGGGACCGATGCAAAGAGCGGTGTCAGCAACCCAATACGCGTCTCCGAGGTGGCCTCTATGCTCCAGGTGGCATCACCGGAATTGATAGACGGTGAAGACGGAGACATCGATAGCCACCATATGGAGGTCGTAAGTGGGTGGTGTGGGTCAAATTGCCTCAATGGGTCTAAGACGGGGACTGACTTCGATCGTACACTCTGGCAGCGACATTGACATATTCCTCGCCTCCCCCACCTTCTCTACATTCTTCAGATGGGAGCGAGGTCGATGAACTGTGGGATATATCCCCTCCCGGGACGCCAGCTACGTCGCTTATCGCCGCCAAAATGGGTGCGCCAGCTCTCTCTTTATCGCCACCGAAAACTGATCGTATGTACTAGACGAAGTCGTGATCCCCCGCATACGCAAATTCGGACACAAAAACACATTAGTTGATGCGAGCACGAACGACAGCGGTGCAGCTACCTTGTTGACGGCAAATAGGTTGGTTGCCCACCAATTTCGCGTAAATAAATTTCTCGTACAATCTCTCTAACCCCATGATATGTCAAGTTCAGGCTTCTTTATCACGTCTTTCATCTCCGCTCCTATTCCAATGACGCAGTCTCACAAACCAATCACATCCCAGTTGGAAGGCGTCAATTTTGGCACGCACTCCACTCGCCCCTCGCCCTGCCAGAGCACATCAAATTCGCTGCTTGGACAGCCTCCGTCTGCCCCCGAGGAACAAGCCAATCAGACCTCTGCCGGCTCTGCTGACTGTATCGAGGACTTTGAGGAGCAGCGGTTCGACGACGCAATCGCGAACATTTATGTCTCCACTCCGCAAGATCCCTTTGCTTATATCAGAGAAGAGAGACTAGACGACAAGGACATCATGCTGATGGATGGTGAGAAATAGTTGTATCAATTTAAGCAGGTCGTGCGTTCCATGAAGCTTCTGTCCCGGGGCTTGTGCGGACTTCCCTCGATAGCTATTATTAGCCCCTGTCTCTCGACGTGTATGCTGACTTGAAATTCAGTTCCAAACTTGCCACCCCCGACAACACACCCCAAGGAACCCACTCTCTTCCCAGAAGGGATGCAAAGTTTCGTCGTACCAAAAGGAGAGCTCGATCGTCTTGGTACTTCGAGCCATGAAAGTAACGGCCTTGGTCCTACGGCGTTCTTGAGACCAGTCAAAGGTATCAAACCTCTAGTACTTGATCTTTCATGGAGGTTCGTTTACTTTCTTCAACCTATTTCTCGTCATTTTGTCTGTCAGGATTTTTTGTGTCTCTCCCTCCCGACGTCTTACGTACTTCCCAGACCATTCAATTTCGGAAAAACAATCCCGACAGATGAGGAAGTCGCAGGAATCGCGAAACCCATCCGGCCGGAGGACGAAATGCCAGGATACCTCGACGAGAAGTACGGGAAAATAGCTCGCGTTTTCCTCGACCTAGACACCCCTCCGATATCGGCCGAAGATACTCGGCCAGCTTTAATCCCGAAGCCTCCACGTGGATGCGAAGAATTTGGAACGAGCCCTACTCCCAAGCGAGCCGAGGAGAGCGGACACTTTGAGTACCTGCTCACACAGCGAGAGAGGATGAGAGTATCTGGTGCGAAATTCATGCTTGAGGGAGAAGCCGAAGTACAAGGTGGCGTGGACACCGAGCAGGGAATTACGCCATGGTCTCATAACGATGGACATGGAGATATCCTGGCCGGGCACGAAATTTTGCGTCAGCACGAAGAATGCCAAGGCTCGCAAGATCCATTTGATCTTATGGAATACCGTTCCCGACGACGGACCGATCACAGTTATTCCTTTGATGACTCGGGAATCGACATCCTGGACAATAACCTTGGCCAGTTTTCAACTAGCAAATTTGGGATTCCGTTTCTCCTCTTGCCCCCGCTTCAGGACGACTTACTTCATGATGTGGATACACCCGCCGCGAACAAGGAGAATCTCGACAGTCAGAGCGAAAACAAGGAAAATGTACCTCCTGGGCACGTAGATGACTACCTGGCCGAATATCAACCTGATCCCCTGGCGACCCAATACGACTGGAGTGGTTACTTTGAATTCCCTGAATCAGAAACACCGTCTTTCGAACCACTCTCGTTTGCGTCGCAAAGTCAGCTATTGGGACCCTCAGACAATCTCACGAATTTGAAGGTGCAAGATGTATCTCCGCTAACTCCGAGTGCACACCGTGTCAAGCATCCCGAGGATCACCCTGTTTCAACAAGCGAATGCGAACAGCCAAACTCGAGGGTAACTAAGCGACGCAAACTGGACCATCTTGTTCCAGCATCATCGAAGGATTTGTTCTGTACGTTCATCGGCCTTCGCAACCAAGCCACGTCGAGTGGTACCTTGGAGCATTCCGAGACCCGAAATGATACACCGACACCCCATCAAATGCTTGATATTCCCGAACAAATACTCCCGCGAGCCGCTCCAGATGACGTGTTCGATCAGCACACGGTTCGTCTTCCCGAGCACTGGATTCCTGCCGCAGCGGTCCACCGTTACCTCGCTTCTATGACCCTTATTCAGAAGCGCGCATTGGTCCGTGAGCTGCAGGGTCATCATTGCCGAGTTGTTCTTGTTGAACGATATGATCTCGGTGGCACCGATATCATCATTGATCCGGATTATGGCGTGCTGTTCATACCCCTACTCGCGCTGCCAGCACATGTCGAGTCTGCCGTCGAACGAATCTCTCGTGAATCATGGCGTTACTTGAACCTCCTCGTTGTCCTCGAGGCATTCCCCAGCGCACAAAGTTATAGGGCCGACCATTTACAAGATACCAGACCGGTGCCACACGCTTATACTCCTCCAACGTGCAAGGCTATCAAGAAGCTCAGGCGAAACCTGGGGATTGCAGAAGGTTGCGGTACTATGAACCCACAATGTTCAGTTACCTGGGCATTCGCGAACGATACCGAAGAAGCTGCCAAGTTCGTGAGGTGCTTTGGCGAGGAAGCATGTGCAATTTCAAAGGAACGTGGCCATGGAATACTCTGGGACGAAAGAGAATGGTTGGAAGAAGAAGAACGAGAAGTGAGTCTTTCGATCCTGTTTGCAGGGATTTCTGTGCACGTGCCATTGATGTGGCTCTATCTCAGGGAGAGTCTGACCTCGCCGGAGTGCATGGCATGAATGCGTTCGCAGCATTCGTGATGTTGTACGAGAGATCACTCGAAACCATCCTGGACTTGTCCCCTGAGGTTCGGCTGGCAGATTTTGGTCAGCTGCTGGGGAAAGAACGTATGGTACGCCGACTATTGTCTCTTCCCCTGTCGATCCTAGCCTCATGATGCAGACGGTGTTGAATGCTGTCATCGAGAGCAGAATGCAGCAAATTGCACCTGAGATTGCGAACTCGGTTGTCGACCCTGGATACTGATGTTGTCAACCTTACGATGGACCGATAGACCTGTCACTGTGTGACATGGGCTGATATTAATGTAATCTCTACTGACGTGACATCACAGTTGTAACTATACGCCTTGTACGGCGTGCTCTGCGGGTGCGGTAGTCCAAGCAGTACCAAAACCAGTCCGGACGTCTACGGGACTACCTCACACAGGGCTGAGGCGTGTGTCCACATTGCTTTTACGTCTACCGTTGTAGTGCTTCTGACCATCGATGCACTTGTACGGAGGCAAGCACCAACACACGTCCAAACATGACACGCAAATACTCGAAGAAACACAAACCAAGAACAATAAGTGGCCCACTGTCCGAAAATATCCTTTCCGGCCTTCAAGAGGCATGATACGCCAATAGTCCCACTCTTGCATAGAAGCCTGCCGAAATATCACCACAGCTTGAATATGAACTGTAGAAAATGTTACAAAAGGCAAGTTTCCCGTACAAGGATTGGATACCTTGCGCGATTTCGCAATCGCCGCCTTGAATATCTGTGATAGTTTGCGTTTCGGTTGCTTTGGCTCTTGCACATTGTTGACGCTATCCATTCGGAATTGGCTGCGACTGCGTGCGAGGCTAAAGCGGCCCGTGGGGCGCTTCTTCTCTGCCACGGTGGGTACCGCATCTTCTACTGGCCTCTCTTTGTCGAGGTCTGTGCTCTCGAGAGAGAGGGGTGAGGTTTGCGTCTGCTATGAGACTCAGGACCTCGCCGAAACCAATCGAAGAATATGCGATATGACTTACACCCAAGATCTCCTTCAACATTTCCGTGTTCCTTTGGGAGCCTCTTCTACCCTCCGCAACGTGGCCTTCCGAGGGAATTACCGTCAGGCGCTGACAGGAGTTCACTATAGTACTTGTCATCACTGGACTCGTAAGGCTTACCTCAAGTAGCGAAGCACCTTCACACTCCCTATCTATCACAAGACCCGAATCCAAGCTGGCTTGGGGCAACTCCCAAATGTAAATTAAGGAGTCGCTGCATGCAGTAGCTAGGAGTCGGTCGTCGGTTGAGAAGGCGATGCAATTGACTTCGTCAGGGTGCGCGAGAGTTGCCATCTGCTCGAATGTCGTGGCGTTCCATATTTTGACAGTGTTGTCGCTGGAAGCACTCGCCAGGCAACCGCCGTTGTGCGAGACGGACAAGGAGTATATAATGCTCTGGTGCGCGTGCACAGGCTCGCCGATAATGTGGCCTGTCGAGGCATGCCACCGACGAAGTACACCATCACTTGAGCCGGAGAGGATCTGGGTCTCATCTCGTGACCAGGCGACTGCCCAGACCGGCACCTCGTCTGCCTTCATTGGTCCGACCAGCAACTTCCCTGACTCCCAATTCCAGATGCGGAGACAACCATCCCCTGACCCCGTGAGTAATCTGCGGTCCTTCTTCGAGAATTTGACGCAGTTGATCTTCCCGTCGCCGTTTAGGTAGGCTTCGTCTCGCACGATTCGCCCGCTTTCGGTATCCCAGACGTTAACGTTGTGATCGAATGATCCACTAACCAAGTAACGGCAGTCGCTTGAGATGTCAAGATATCTGACACTGCTTGTGTGGCCTTTCCAAGGCCTGTCAACTGCCGCCAGGACGTCGACGCCCCAGACGTTGACGGACCTATCAAGGCCACCGCTAGCGAGTCGTTTTCCATCTGGGAATAAGGCGAGACAAAAGACCGGGCCATTACTGCTCCCCAGAATCACTTCAGATGCGTGGTCGAGGTTCCAGAGACGAATGGAACCGTCGTTGGAGGCGCTGACGAGTTCCTTCCCGTTTGGGAGGAAGACAACGGACCAGACGATCTCGCTGTGACCACGGAACGTTCCAACAGGCTTTGGTCGTGGGAGGTGGTCGAGTGAGAGCGAAAGCATCGTAAGGCACGACCCAAGCTAGGGGTACAGAGTGGAGAGAAGTGATTCGGTCGGCGTTTGGGAACCCAGGGTCTCCCTGGACAAACCCTAAGACACACGCAGGTCCTGGGTATCACGCATGCGGACCGGCAGGCGGACGGCAGGCGGTACAGATCAATGACTGGGATTCCAGACTTATTTGAGTGATTCAAGGGCCAGAGTGAAGTCGGCGCTGATAGTAGCTCGTGGGAGCGCACGAGACGCTGGGTTTTCGACCGTCGTTGGGCTTCCTTTTGCCCTTGGTCGCATCCCGCGCGCGCATCGTGGCTGATGTGTGAGGATGCAGCAGTGTGCATGGATTGCCCACTTAAGGTTGGATCGAGTCGGAGGATGTCAACAAGGACCTCCTTGTCGCCTCGTCGCTCACACGCGTCTTGCCCTTTGTCTGCAGCTGATTCGTCGAACCCCCGCCAGAATGAACTCCGAGCGACTGGTATCACTACGCTCCGTTCAAGCAAGACTTTTGATTTGGGCTTCTAGTCCAGCAAGAGATTAACCACGATGATGCACGCGGTCGCGATCGACATTATGCCTGCTGCGAGACTCAGGCTGGAGTCGTGCTGAAGGCCTGGGGCTCGTTCGTAGCAGCAATGCTCGACTTTCATCATCAAACCTGGAATTCTCCTTTGCTCCAACGTCTCAAATCAAATTCTTCGTCGGAGGTTACTCTCCTGTGAGTCGACCCTAGACCTGTTTGTTGAACCGTTTCCCGATTTTGCCTCGTGGCATATATCGATCAAAACTAGATAGAGTTTATGTAGAGAAAGAGTCTGTGCGCTGCTAGCTAGTGGCAATAAGTACTAGAGTATGGTCGACTAACGATACGATATCATAGTGCTAAATGGAGAGGTCCAAGCCTTCGCTATAGTCTTAAAAAGTAAAATCTCAAAACTTGAACCCGCCTGCGAGTCCCATCACGTTCTCGGGGTCCACCTCCTTCTTTATGCTCGTCAGCCTTTCTACATTCACCCCGTACATCGCCTCGAGGGGCGTATCAGCAAGGGCATAATTTCCGTAGAGAGATAGTAGATCCGAAGTTTCTGGTGTATTCGCCAGGAGGTTGGCTGCGCTTTCCTTGATTCCTTCGACTATCACGTCATCCGTCGTTCCATTACCAGTCCATCCGAAGAGAATACTGAGGGGCGAGAACGGAAGCGCCCTCGAGCCGGGCCACGCGGACGGAGATGTGGTGTAGTTGTAAACACTGGGAAGGACCGGCTCAGCATTGAACGAGACGTATCCATAATCCAGGGGAAGTTCGGTTCCCCAAGTCTACAATAGCCAGATGAAGGGTGGGTATCCAAAGAGATGTCATTATACACGAACTCACAATGCTTTGGTTCAGCATATACTTCAAAAAGTCTTCAGAGTATGCGAGCACAGATATAGTGTTGAACGCTGATCTGCTCAGACCAAGGGTTAACCCGACAGTCAAAAGCCTGCAAGATGTTGGGTGACCTCACCGAAAACCCCAGGTCGAATTTGCGTTCGAAGATTGCACAAGGGACAGGAATGATCGAGTGAAGACCTCCGTGTCGCTGTTATTGGTCAGAAAGGCATCGAAGAGACCAGCAGGCGGCGACGGGGCATCATAGAACAAAATTGCCAAATTGACTCCCTATTGATCAGTGTCAATTTCAGCCTTCGCGTGGAATGAACCATTAATTGGTTCCATATGGCGAGTGGCAGCTCAACATGGAGGCCACGTGTGATCAGAACTGGATGCATACCTGGCTCGCGCCCCCTCCCTGGAAGTACCCGTATGAAGTGAGAATATTTGCCTTTGGGTCCGTATTATTTGCTGCAAAATCAGCAGTTGCTTTTGTTAACTGATCGGCTTGAGATGTGTCATAGGTAATGGTACCACCCTATCAGCGGAAGCAGCCGAACATGTCATCAAGCAACCGATCAGTGGAAAAGTGGATATCACTTACCCAAACTTGCGTTTGTGGAAATGCCCTGAAGGTGAACTGGGTCACGATCCCCTGCGTTGCGCCGATTGAGCGCCGAAGCCCTTACCGAATGTACGTGTGCTTACGAAGTTGTTGAATCCACCCTGCAAGATAGATGGTTAACGCTCAATGAAGGATCGGAGGCACAGGAAAACATGCCTTCAATGCGAAGAATAGATCCGCCTGAGAAGCGGTGATATTTGTTACGGTACCGTTGGGCAATACGAGCTCGAATGCAACCACTGTGTCGATGGCTAAACCATACTGGTTCGCCTGCCAAGAATACCCTAGTCACCGCGTTGCGACCATGCGATCGCCCATCAAATTGACACTAGCCTAAGCACACACGAACTGGCCAACTTACCTCCACCAAGTGTGAAGCCAGCCACGCCAATACCCGAGACCCGACCTCCCGCGACATTAACTCCGTAGAGCTCCAGAACGGCGTAGACGTCATCCCAAATCGAGCCAGCCCCTATCGTAGCCGTTTGTGAAGTAGGATCATACGTCACGTTTGCGAAACGGGACATGGCGATTTGTACGCCGGAAGTAGAGGAGAAACCGGGGTTCAAGGTGTGGCCACCGCCCTTGACCTATGTAGCATTGTTTCGAGGTGAGTGACATGGACAACAAGCAAAAGTCGCTTTTCAAACTGACGGCGAAGGGGCATCCAGTCCTTCCCAAGATCTGAAGCTGTTGAATACGGGGCACGCGCATTAGAAGACTTCGTGCATGACCTCAGCGACAGACATGGACACGTACAGCAATACCAACGTCTTCAGCCGTACCAGGCTCAAAAGAACACACAGCCTCTTGAGTACTCGAAACAGCGAAATGGCTAATGTCTTGGGGATATGGTTCCGTTCCTGTCGAACATGCGTGTCAATCATGCATCATGGTGGCTGCAAAATTTCGGACCATTGAAGAATACTCCTGAAGCTAATGAGACTGACGATGCAATTTCTAGGCAGACTGCAGACATGTCGATTGACACTGCGTATGAGGCCCGAGGGTGAGAGCTAGCAGCAGCCAACAACGACCCCAAGAGCGCGACGAGTGAAGTCAGTAGCATCCGAGTCAGTGCCAATTCAGACGAAGCTCAACAGGATAGGGAGGTGGGTGGTGGAGGTCATCAAGAAGGCTCTGTTTTTTGTTTTTCATCGGAAGCATGGAAATTAGTGCATTCGCAGTTGGACGGCCTTGAGGCTTGCGTTAAGCCGCGCAGCCGGGACCGGCGAGCTTACTACAGTACTATGCCCATGTAAGTTGTCGTTTACTTTTATGGTTAGGCTATCAAGTAATTTCCTTATCTGTGAAGTGGCCAACCGGTCAGAGTCCATAAATCGTGCAAAGAGCCGTCAAAAACGTTACGTGGACGATAGTAGGCTCGACGGATGAATGTCATCACCGACCAATGGATTTCCAGTTGCCGAGCAGAGGCCGCGTGCAAAGTGTCAGGGGAGTACCAGCCTGCGGGCATGGGACATTGTTGGGGGCCTGCCAGTGATGACTCGGACACGGAAGTTATCTTGGGCGGTGCAGTGTGGCGTGCAGGACCTGGGCACGCGTCAAGCATGCACTCAGGGAAGCGGATGTTGTTGATCAACAAGATGAGAATATACAAAAATAAGCAAATAGCAGACGAGCAAAGCAAGCAGGACGAAACTAGCTGGGTGGAGAGATGTTATGGGAGGGAATTGACCTAGAAAATTATCAACGTCCAATCATCGGGAAATGTCAGCGGATATGATCTTGCAATAACGTTGGCCGCGTCCACCAAATGTATTGTAAATAGATTAAACAAGGGCAAACCAAATATGAAAGGCTACTCGTGGTCGAGCATCATATACGGGTATGTCAGGTTTGGATGGACTTTTGGGGAGGGGACGACCTCGAACTGGGACGTCTCAAGGCTTTCTGCGTGGGAGTCTCGAGAAAGGGCGGAGAGCTGTGATTGGGACGAAGATGCAGACCCTGGTGTTTGCATGATGACAGGGGACCCTGCAGGTGGAATTGTCGATAATAGGTCGTGTGATGCTGATGAGTGATGACCCGGACCCATCCTTGACCGCGTTGCAGACTTCCGGCGCTCGAGGAAGTTGCTCCCAGTTCGAATGTGGTTTGATGGAAGATACCGTTCTGGAAGTTGAGGACTGGGTGGTATACTACCATCTAGAACACTCGGTCGTCTCGGCTTGATCGTCTCATTGGAGACAGGTCGCTCAGAGCTCTTTCGAAGCTCGGACCCATTCGTTGACTGCTGTGGGCCCCCACCAGCTACAGACTTCCAAGATTTCAGTATGGATTTGCGAATGCCTGGTTTCTCTTGAGGCGGAGCATTTAGAAGGATGACTGGTGAATTTGGTCGAGAGCCTGAAAGGGAGGGTCTCGATGGGTACGGCGGATATGACGATTCCTGATCAAACTGCAGCTGGCCCACATGCACCTTTCCATTCGAACCTCTCGTGATCGCGTTCGGAACAGGTGGTGCCATGAGTTGGTCGGTGGGGGTAGGCGGGTGCGGGGAACTGGAGAGCCGGAAGGAAGCCCGTCCAGGTGTCAGTGGTTGAGGCAGAGCACTAGATGATGATTTACTCCTGCGCCACAACTTCTTCAGACCTTTCACGCTGACAAGTGGTGCAGTCGGCTTGGTGGTTCTGTCGTCCTCGTCCATTACACTCGACGAGTCAACAGAAAAGCGGCTCGAGGGAGTCGCCGAGTTGAGTGACCCTGAACCGTTGTCTATTGATGGTCTTGAACCGGGAGGTTCATGAGAGAACTTTTGCGCCACAGGATCCCAATAGCTTTGCATGGGAGCGGAGTCAACTTCATAGATAGATGGGTGACGACCAAATGGATCTGGAGAGAGGGGAATTGGGGAATCAGAGGAGATGTTTATTTGGCGGGAAGGGGAAGGTATCGTTGCTGGGTACGTGGCTTGTTCGAGTTCTCGACGTCGTACTTGACTTTCCGTCGGTGCAGTAGATGAAGGGGTAGATGCGGGCATGAAAGCCTTGGGAGCACCAGTGGAAACGCCATTCAAAGCCAGTCTTGGTGGTGAAGGGGGGAGATTCGCAGGTTGCATAGGAGAACCATTGGCTGTCTTGGTCACCGAGGCATAAGGGACGGATGGCCATGCTTTATGTAAGGGACTCGCAGACGGTCTTCTGGAGCCTTTAGATACGATAAGAAATGGTCAGGGATAATACGTACTCGGCTGGGGCAGGTGTGCGCGACTGTGATGCAGTTGAGAGGTTGCGGTGATGTATTATTGCCGGATCCTCGTCCAGGATTGCTGGCTTCAATTGCTGAGGTGAGAATTGAGCAAGAGTCTAAAATCGCTTGTCAGCGTACACCCCAGCTAGCACTTTGATAACGCTTACCTTTTCGATCTCATCCAGTTTTGCTTTCATGAGATATTGACTTCGCCGTCGGTCATTCGGGTCATTCTCGTCGTACTGCAGTAACGAGTGGTCAGCCCAGGAGCCACAGCAAGGGGATAAGTGCCAAACCTCTTCGTCATCGTCCCCCAGATCCAAACCAAGGTCCAGGTCTTCAAACACAGTGCCCACTCGCTTCTCTTCCCCATGGTTCCGCGATCGCTGAAACTCTTGTTCTAACTCAAGAGACAAACCCTCCTTGTTGCGGAAATCTGAAGCGTCCGTCACTCCCTCTATCAGGTTGTTGGTTGGTGATTTGGGAACAAGGACCAAAGGCGGGGGCATAGGTCGCTTTCCAATAGCAGTGGAAGGTGACGACCTCCGTTTGAATTCTGCGGAATTTGGAATCGATACGCTGAGAGGGGGGCGTGACATTCGTCGCATGATATCCTGAACTTCGGTGACATCGTCTGCTTCACCACCTTCCTCTTGTCTCTGTAGAGTGGTGAGTGACGTTGCATCCAAAGCGAGCTCTACCACGTTAGGATTATTGGCCTTCCGTCTCACCCCGTCTGATTCAACATGAATTTCCGTCCAGGTCTCGGCATCTGTACCAAACACATCCCCGAGTGGGTCATGCCCCATAGTAGAAGTCGTGCGTGCAGCTGCATCGGCGTCCGGAGATTCTGAGAGAGGTGCATACTCCCCATTATTAGGCTGTTCCCCATCATCGGAGTTATCCTGAAACCGCAAAAATGGTGGTTTCTGCATTCTCTGAACCAATTTGAGGTCGTACGGAGCTCGCTTCTCATCCGCTGAGCTGCTCGAGTCAATAGTACGTGACCGAGAATCGGGGCGATGACTGGAACGACTCTCCGTCCTTTTCATACGTCGACTTCGCACCCAAGGCTCATACCAAGTAGCTTTTCGTCTGTCAATGTCAAACTCTACCTTGGCAAGGATCGGTATGATTGAAGGTGAATTCAAACCGGGTAGCTCGATATCAGGAGCCCCGTGATCTGATGAGCGGGAGGTGTCTGGAGTATTTGGTTCTGAATGCGACTTCTCGTGAGACCGGATATCTGACACAGACGACGCGGTCGAGGTGGAGGTGGAGGGGGTGATGGGACACGCGAGGGGACGTGAATGCTCAGTTCGCGTCGGAGTAACCAAAGGCCGTAAGGATTGCGACGGAGCGTTGGGCTCCACAGTAAGACCAAGACCTAAAGGATTAGGGGTCCCACTTCGAGATAGGGCGATGACCTCTTCTCGTTCTGCGCGAAGCACTCTTGTCCATATGTGTTTCCATATCACCTCTGATAACCTTGGACCTGGATCTGCTCCGCCGGCGTCGCCGAAGGTTGGGGAAGAAGGCGGGGGACCGTTCTGCCTGCTCTGTGGAGAGGGAGTCACGAGGTAAAGGACGATTCCAATCGTGCTGGGTAAAGCATATTCCCTGGCGATAACGACCAGCTGCGCGTGGAGCGTGGACTGTAGTGCCACGAGAGTTCCGCGGCGGAACCGGGTATGATACCCAGACGCGGTCGAAGGAGGAGGGGCGAGGTCCGTGGAGTCGGAGGTGTCAGCATCATGAGGGAGATGCACTGGGGGTATTACGTGTAAGAGGTATTTGGATTGAACCGGAGATACTAAGTTAAGGGCAGTTGCAGTAGATGGCGTCACGGAGCGCCAGGGGAGATCAGTATTTGATGGAGATGTCGAATTGCCTAAATGAGTTTGAGACGAAGATAATAGTGAAGCAGACAAGGTCATCGCGGGCAACGGCGTAGATACACCAAGAGCGTTGGCCAGCTTTGCAAGCCGATGGGGTGGAAGAGGTGCGCGTGGAGGAGCCCACCCCGGTCCCAGTCCTGGACTCTGGGAGTACGCGGAGGAGTTTCGTTGTGACTGCATGGCACGGTGGTAGATGGATCCAGTGCTTCAAGGGTATGCTGATCCAACAAACGATTCAGAGCCGTGACGCACAGAAGATCCTGAAGTGGCCCCCATGGTGTTGAGCTGCGCTGGGTCAATAGAACGGAAAGCACGCACCTCGAGGAACCGGGGCGGGTATGGACATAAAATGGGAGTCGTATCGTCGATGGTGGCTCCGGTCGGTGCCAATTGTTCGTCGACGTCGCGGAGCTCAACGTCAACGACCACGAGCTCTGAAGAAACGACTCAAAATGTCCTAGTTGCGCTCACGTGACCTTTGTACGGGAGTTGCTAACACGACGCTCGCCAGTTCGTTGTTGTCCACTCCATGTCCGTGGCCATGGGTAGCCCAACATTGTTGTTCGTCGAGATGTGGGGCATTTGGGTCGTCTGCAACAAGGTGTTTAGTCTCTCGAGTCTCAGACATTCCTGCCTCCATCACGTTGGCAACCATTCCGGCCCGGTACATTTGGAGTGTCCCATCCAGATATTATTGTTTAAATAATATTGAAACAGCATTTTCACTCGGATCGTAATCTCGGACCTACATACTCGCACTCGTGACCTTTGCCCAACGCCCATCTCCCGGTGTTCCGAAATTCTGCATATCTCTCTTCCACCATCGAACATCCCCAAAGTTTCCAGGGTGATCGAGGGATCCGCAGCTTGCGTTGCCCATTGGTCGGATGTCACATTCTACCCAGAGTCCAGACAGACTCGGTTAAATTATGTATTTCATTTTCTGTTGATTCTCGATATGGTACAAGACTTTCCCGGGTTTTTCGAGAAGACGAATGGGTTTTAGTTGGCATCTAGACATTCGGACAGCTGGTATCAATTTTTAATCGATAGGAACGATCCGTGGTACAGGATCGTGCAGGGGTTGGTTGGTTGGTTGGAATGATGGAGACGATCGACCTGGACATTGTGATCAACATCATTTCAGTGGTGGACACGAGGGCAGCCTCGAGGTAGCACCAGTGATGATTTTAGTTGCGCTCTCGAGGATACAAGCATGCGTGAGAAGCGGCAGCCCGGGGACAATGGCGGAGCGACCTTGCCCGTGGGTTGGTTTGGTTCTGGTCCTCGAGCGTAAACGAGGATCACAACCTTGGTCATCCCATTGTCCTTGTTTCTTGGCTTCTTCTTTTCTTCGACCCCGTTTCTTGCCTTTTATCGCATTGCGTGCACGATCTCAGAGTTACCCGTTTTCATTTGAGTCCACGACCCACCCACGACCCGCAGACAATGGATCAACACCAGCAGCACAACCAGCATATCCCCGATGATCACCACACAAATCTCGGTCAGACGGGGCCTTATGGCTATTATCCTGCCGAGCACGAAAACTCTTACTCTCTCGCATACAACCACCAGATGCACCACCAGCACTCTTATCCGCTTCAGCATCCTGCCACTCATCCGCGTGGGTGCACTTCCTCGCGTTTTTTACTCGCCTCTGCCTCATGTTGATCTGATAATGGGCTCGTGTACTTTGTATGTAGGTCATCTCTCCGCCCCAGACCTCCATCAAAGCCTGCAGTTCCATAATCTTAGCCTCATGTCCACGCATCAATATCCGCCGCCACCCGTGTACACCTCATCGCCACAACATGTGTCAATGGCCCTGCCTGCAGGCTCTCCCCCTCCGCCCTCCCCTCACATGTATGATCCCTTGTCCCCTCCCATTTCAGGATCAGACACATCTGCGGACGGCATCTACCACCATTCGAGAAACAGCAGCGGGACTGGCTCCCCTTCATCGTCCAGAGGAACCAGCCTAGTTCATCGCACTTCTCTACGTTACAACCCGACTCCTTCCCCAACGACGAGCTCTTCTGGCAGACGTGGTCGTGGCCGCTCCTTAAACGACTCAGACGACGAAGATATGGGTGCTACCTTTGTTGAGAACCTCGCTCACTCTCGAAAAGAAGCGACGCGGCGGCAAAGGATCGAGGCTGAGCAGAGGCGAAGAGACGAATTACGCGACGGCTATGCGAAATTGAAAGACGTCCTCCCTGTTTCCAACCAGAAGAGCAGCAAGGTTTCGCTGCTCGAGCGAGGTAGGCCTCCTCGGCGGTGCTGATAGTCATCGTCTCATCCGTGTCTCTCTTTAGCGACCAACCATATCATCTTCCTTGAAAAGTCCACACAAGAGATGCAGGCTCGTCTCCTCGTGCTGGAACAGGAAGTTCAGCGGTTGCGTGCAGTTAACGAAAAAATTTCGCTCGGTGTCGCCAGCTCACCCCCGCCTGCCAATAACATGCACGGCGTTGATAGCAGGCCATTGTCGCCTCCGCCCGAGCCAGGGATGCCGAGCCACTCTCTCACTCACGTGCAAGGACAGGAGCCTCCGCGGGAGGACTCTCGTAGTCCAGCCGCGTCAGAAGGGTACTGAATGGGATCCAAATCAAACGCGCTACCATAACGGACGTTGCTCTTTTTTCATCCTCGTTCTCATTGTTTTTCTTAACATTCTTGCCTCATTGCACACTCTGTATTTTTTTTTGTATTCCTGCTTTGGGCGAAACTAAGGGAGAGGCGCGACAAACCATACTCGAACAAGACTTGTCGAGCTTGCGGCGCTGGTCGCACAGCGCGGTGCGCGAAACCACGTTCAAAACTCCTCCCTCCCCCCTTCCCCTTCTTCACTACGCGGTCAACGACTCGACGTTGCTGGCAGGCTGCTCAAGTCTTATCTTGCCGATCCGAGAGCGCGCGCTTATTATCGCCGCCATCTTGTTGATCGATAAGCCCATCGACTTCTTTTCCGCCCCGTTCTTCCGACCTGCCTGCACTATCCCCAGTGGATTGAGTTCACATTCGCACAATCTCCCTCGCCCCCTTTCCCGGTTCATTTCTCCTTTTATCATCACTCACTCACGTCGCACCCCTTCTCGAATACCATTCAGCACTATCACACACTCGTTACCTTCACGCGACTCTCCATCGTCCGTGATTGGATGCTTGCCCACCTTGCTACGACCGCAGGAACGAAATAACGACCGAACGAACCGATTCTTGACGAATACTGCACGAATTCACGCGACGGAACAAGCAAGGAGGAGCATGCGCCGAGTTTTATGACAGCTCACCCGTCGAAGCAACTTGTTGTGGTCAGCTGATTACTCCGCCCCGTTTTTGGAAGGGGAGATTGTTTGGCCTTGGCTCTCCTGCGGGGAGCTATTGTTGTCACCGGGTCCCCGCTCTAGCAGTGGGCTGGAGAAAAAATGGTCTACCGAAGGAGGGATGGTGATGGACCGCCAGACGGACTGATCTCGCACTTGTTGCCAGTGCAGTGAGATATTTCGATGCATCGAGCCACTCTGTTTTCATAGTCACAGCACATGCAATATCATATTCTTTTCCTTTTGCAATTCAAAGGCATCCCGCTGATGAACCTGGTCAGTCGCTGGATTCCGTGTGGCTTTTGACAATGGCAACGGACATGCTTGGCGGGTCTCCGCTGGTCGTCTGGTGCTAGGGTACGAATAAAGGGGACTGGCGCGAGGGGAACCCTCGATTGCAATCGGCTCTGACCTTACACGGGAAGCCGTGATACCACAGATCAAAGAACCGCAAACCCTGAGCGAGTTGCGTTGGAAGGCCCGTGCTGCTGTGCAAGGTCACATCCAACATGACCGGACGCCGGTGCCAGCCACTGCCATCGGGGAATGTTGACAGCGTGAGGTAGTGAGGGTATGACGAAGATGCAATACATACAAACCTGGGCAAATGATTACGGCCACATACGTTCCTGGGGACAGCTCAAAACGAGAGTGTACTGATGTGAAATGACGATGGTAAATACGGTATTTCTCTGATGCGGGCATGGAGGTCGGGGTTCCACGCAGCTGCGCTGGCATACAACGCGTGATGACCCTGAAACTGCGCGGCACGGTACAGGATGACGACTGAACCGGACAAGTCAGATTATCGGAGCTTGAGCTAAATGGTCAAGAACGTAGTGATGCGACCTGGGCGGAGGGCATCGACTCAATGGGTGTCCGGATCCGGCGCGCCTGTCAATCCGCGTGCATGACGAGCAATCGTAAACACTTTCCTCATCGTCCCCCGTTCAGAGGAACGTTTTAGACATCGGGATCAGTACGCCGGTGCCGAGTATGGAGCTCAGACATATCGTCAAACAAGATTGAGCCATGACATTGCCGTAGGGAGAACCCTCACGGATTCAGCAGAACTGCGGCGCCTTCCAGAACGGGTGGTCTACTATGGAATGCGGCGGAGATGAAATAGATAAAAGTCTCTGGAGGGTAGACTTGTTCCATTCTTTGGTTGGGGGGGAGAGCTGTAGCAGACGGATATCAAAAGAGGGAGAATGGCGATGACCTGATCTGCGGCAGAATGACATGAGGCAGGGGACAGCGCGTTTTTCAGTGGCAGGAGGAACGCCGCTTGAGTCATACGTTGAATACTGGCACCGTTCGTCCCAAATCGGCGGACATTGCATCTCAGGCGGGGGTTCGCAGAAGATATCGCAGGAACAAGACAAGACAAGGAGAAGCGAATCGAGTTGAAGGGCAAAGTATAGTTCAGAGGCAAAGTTTAGCAGAATATGTGGGTGGCGTACCGAGCTGTAAAATGGTTCTAGATGACACACGAACACAAAGAAACCGATGCAGATCTCGCGGATGGCAAAATCAACTGGCTGATCAACGATCTCTTCCGCGCACTTTTTGGGAAAATTGGACAGCGAAGAACCACATTTCAGGTCACGTAGTCACGCGTGACCCATCATGACATATCACGCCCCTTCTTCCCATCTCGTCTCTCTCTCCTTCCAGTTGCGGTGTCACGACAAATTCAGCTTGGCAGGTTCCCGAGCAGTCTACAGCAGTCTGGTAGGCGGTCTCGTGTGCTAACTAAACTGGTCACTCACAGGGCTTTCCAAGCCAGAGACCTGCGCTCAAACAGCGCGCCACTCTGTTTGGCAAGCGATCAAGGGACATGTCATCCCCTTTCAAATCTGGTTCATTTCTGACCAGCTTCTAAAATGGAAGGGAATCCCCATTACAACGTCGCTGGCGATGGTTCGTCGCATCGAGGCACCACATGGAATATTCTTTCGCCCCACTCTCTTGCTCTTCACTCTCCAGGGATCGTGATCATTCGACTCGAGACTTTTGGTGGTCTCGACAAATCGTGCGTATGTGCGATGTTTTTACTATGTCTATCTTGGGATGCGCTGACTCTATTCCCACCGGAGTAGGCCACGCAGCAGCCTGATGCGCCTTCTTTACGGCGTCCTTCGTTCGCCAAGCATACATGTTCCCGTGCCCTTGACTGATCATCTCGCTTTTTGACTGGAGTTAACTTGCCGCAGATTGCAGTTTCGTGTTGACGGCCATCGGCCACTCGGTAAGTATCCGAGGCATACGGTTAAACGCTCGAGGCATGTACCATTGATGCTGCGATTCCAGAACTCTCCCGATCAACGGAGTAAGGAGACAATGTAAGAGACATTGCTTCTTTACCTCCTCTCCGTGCCAGTGAAGGTTGATGTGAATGCCGCGGGGAATGAAGCGTTGCGTAGAACCAAGGTCCGTGACACGGTCGGTGGTGCGAAGCACTCGGATTGCCCAGAGAGGTGTGAACGCCTTGCTGGTGCGTGTCTTTGCTTAAAGTCTAATTACGTGGGTAGGGTCACGTCACTGCCATCTGATGGGGACCAGTGGGTGTGTTTTGCCGTCGTCGAACGACGGAATACACAGCGCTACGCTTCGTCTGCTTCTCATACAGATCTCCGGCTGATTCGTCAGCATGATAATTAGATCACTGATGTTCATTTCAGTGTGTGGGTATGGAGTGATGTGAATTGGAAGTTGAAAGTGGAACAATAATTGTGATAACAGAAGTAGGGCAACATTTCCTACGGATCTGCGTATGACTTCAGCGGTGACGGCAGGGAAAAGTTGTTTCCGTGGGATTCAGGACGCACTAAGACCCTGGGAGAACAAAGGAGGTTGCAACGATAATTATTTTATTTTATTTTGGAAGAAGGGGTATGTGATAAGATGTACTGAAGGCGAATAGGGTGACTGTGACAGAAGAAATGAAGATGATGAGCCGAGATTGCAGCGTGTGGATAAAGCAGATGATCGGTGGTATGGATGATGGCGGCGTAGGTGCGAGATGAAGAAAACGTTGCAGAGGGAGGAGCACATGTCGCAAGGGACTGGGAATGTAGGAGAGGACGAGGAAGAGGAAATCGCTGAGACGGGCGGCAATCCTCGGCCCAGCCGGATCTTGCTGCAGCCACTGCCGGACCCGCGGGGCGGAGGACATGTGGAAACAGAAAAATAAATTGAGGAAAAGGGTAAGCTGGCATGGCGCAGTCGGACCACCAAAGGCGTCACACGGCAGGGCACCGGGGAGACTCTTTCGGTTCACCCTTGCCAGATGGGAGTATTACCTATTCATTACATATCATAAAGTTTACAGGGACTACAAAGTCCGGCACACGAGGCCGCTAAAATACCCAGATTGCCATCCATGTCGCCGTGTGAATCGCTAACCATATCAGGCGAGAGTGAGGACGATATTTAGGCGGGATCAGCTGGACGGGTTTCCTCATCCCTTACAAAACTCCCCCCCCCCCGACCGACCTCCTCCTCCTCACCCGACGTTTCTTTTCTTTTCTTCTTCTTCTTCTTCTTTTCTTTGCCTTTGTGCTCTATTGTGCGGTTGGGACGACAACGCCGGCTCTTTGTTGTTTTCACGTAAGTCTCTCCGCGCCCATACCCGACCAGCGTCTCCTCACCGCTATATCAGGTCCCTCGTATTCCAGTTCTTTTTATTCCAGCTTTTTCATCTTTGCATCTCTACGACGCCATGGAATCCACCCTCCTCGAGCACCCTCGCAGCCCCACCTTCATGGATGCCCCCTTCACTTATGACACCCTCTCCAACCTCGAGCCCTACCTCCAGTACCCTCAGTCTCCCTACGGCGTCTCTTCCATGGCTTGTATGTCTCTTCTCTTTCCCTCGTTCCATGCATGGCTCACCTTTCCCAAGTGCCAGGTCCCTCGTCCTCATCTCCCCGTCTTGACTTCAACACCCTCAACTTGACCAACACCATCGGCGAGTTCTCGTACACCCCCTCCGCCAACTACACCACCGCCTCCCCCGGTCGTCCCTACACTCCCCCCGACAACGGCATCTCCCCCCCGGCCGTCTACAACCTCAGCGCTGGCGAGCTTTCCTCCGATGGCCTCACTTCTGGCAGGCGTAGCCGCGGCAGTGGCACTCACTCCCCCTCCTCGGTCCACAGCGTTCCATACGCTTCCGTCCCCCGCTCTCATCGTTTCAACCCCATCGCTGCTCCCCCTGCTCGTTCGGCGGCAAAGACCCCGAGGCGAAAGGCTCGCAACGACGACTCTGATGAGGATGATGACGACTTCCAGCCCGCGATCACCACTGGAAATACCACCGATGTCCGCCGTGAGACCATCCGTCGTCAGCGCATCGAGTCTGAGCAGAGGCGTCGTGATGAACTTCGCGACGGTTACCGCCGGCTCAAGGACGCCCTCCCTGTCTCCAACCAGAAGTCAAGCAAGGTTTCCCTCCTCGACCGCGCTACCACCCACGTCAAGTACCTCGAGATGACCGCACAACAACTTCAGACGAGGCTGCAACAGGCCGAGAACGAGGTTCAGCGACTCCGCACGTGCGTATCACCCAGCCTCACATCTACAACTTTGTCTCAACCTCGGTTTAGCGTTAACGAGGCATTGATGCTCGGCACTGCTGAGCAGAGACATGCTGCCGCTGCCGCCGCGGTCGCAGCAGTGTCACAACAATCACAGTCAAGCTTTTGATTGTTGACCTCGTCGTTCCGGACCTCAAAAACGCGCCGCCTCGTCGGTTACTTTATCTTTCATGGACTATTATTGCAGAGATGACCCGCATGACTGGAATACCTGCCTGGATCGCAGGTCGCATTACTACAATGGACACTTAGCATCGCACATTTTTTTATTCTGCATTGTTTACGACACCCTTACCCCGCGTGTCCCTCAGGTCTGCTGGCCACAACCTCCTCGTCGCTTCCCCGGCATCCTTGGTTCGCAGACAATTCGGCCGCGCCACCTCGCTCTTGGCCTGCAATTCTACTCGACGGTTAGCCCGTGGTTAGCTGTCTGGATAGCTCCCATCAGCGCTGGAGATCTATGAAGATTGGACTTCCTGGTCTCGGTTGATGGAAGATTCGACAAGACATCGACGCAAGACCGCAGCACTGTGTGAGGCGCTTGGTCACGCCACTCATATGATGCTTGCGCGTTCATCTTGTTTTTTCATTCGTCATTTGTCGCCTTCCCGTCCCGGTCCAATTCAGTCCATGCGCACTTGTAGGCGAACGACCCCTTAGTTGGGGTTACGTGCCTCGTGCGAGCCGATACACTGGCATCATCTCAACCCTCCACGTCTTCATTTCACCAAGCCGGTTTAGTTAGCTGTCAGCACATCCTTGACGAGGACCGCAACCTCACGCACTGTTTATTACGCTCTGATTATACGCACCCGTCTCCCGAAGTAGGCGACTGATCACCGCTTGCTACCCTCCCCTCCCTCCTCCATCCAGACCTTTCGGCGGGTCAACGTGCCTCTCACCGTGCCCCTTCGCCGCGCTCATTGTATGAGACCGCCTTGCGGACACTGGTGCATTCGTCGGTTGGGATTCAGGGTACGGGGTTTGCGAGGGTTGCCGATGAAAGTTCCAGGACACGGTATACTCCTCCCTCGATGCACGTCACGATTTCGTTTCCATTGCGCTCGCCCCTCGTCTTTTCGCTAGTCGATTGTACGTTGGATGTGCTTGAGCGCCTTGAGCGAATCGTTGATGTTGGTATTGGGCGCAGAGTGGAATCCCTGTGGTTCTATCCTGCCTGCTTGCAGGCACTGGAAGTGTCGCTATCTGGTCACATTTCATGTTTCGATATGCCCTTGTCACGCCCTACTTGACGCTCCCCTCATGATATTGTCGCCTCCCCGCGTCTTGCACATGCTACTAGCACTCGCCTCGCCCTGGCACTTCATGTCTGGTATCATTGTTATCCGCCTTTCTCTTTGACTGCACACGCGTTAGTCGTTTCAGTCCGCGCTTAACTTGTAGGTATTGTGTGTATTTGTCTTGGTTCTCGACATGCACCAAGCTGTACTGCGTCCACGATGTAGCACCGCTGTTGTTATAACCTATAGTCTGTGAAACGACCATCGCTTTCTCTCCACGATCGTGTGATGCAGTCCGAGTGAGTGAGCTTGATAATCGACGAGAGCATACTGCAGCTTATCTCCGGACCATCTGATTTCTGTTCTCGAACCACAACGTCGAACACAATGTCAACACCAAAAGGAACGGATTCTGAGAAGTTGGCCGTCCAGCGCCAGCTGAAAATCAAGGTTGGCGCAGCCAAACGGTGCGAGAGACATATTTCCGCCTATCTCCCTGGAAACGTTGACCCTTCACATCGAATGAAAACCAGGCTGCTCAAGGAACACAATCTGTATACAAAAGAGGCGGAGGATCACCATCGCAAGCTCGACCGAATCGTCGCGGAGAACGGCGAAGAGTGGGCCATCAAAAATGCTGTACGTCCGACACCTTGTCTTGTCACACACCACACTTTGCTGCTGCGTGTCGTGCGTGTGGGGCACAGCGCGGAAATGAGAGTGCGCTAATTCAATGTGATCCCTGTGTTCTCGTTCTTCGGTGGCTCTTTGCCATTTAATTCCATTGGATGGTTGGATTCGATAGAGAAGGCTATTCGAAGAGTCTCAGAGAATGATCAAGGACACTGGCGATCGCCTGGAAAAGGCGACTCAGGAGCTCAGGACGCTCATCGTAGGTCTTCCATTACATTACATGAACTCAATGCCTCCTATCCGAACCATCGAAAACCGCAGGATTCCGCCAAGTCGAGACCAGAGTTATCCGAAGACAAGGAACTCCTGGAGGCCGAGAAAGAACTCACAGAAGCAACCGCGTAAGTGTCCGATGTATGACCGAGGAAACACGCTTTAATTCATACCAGGGCGTTGCTGGCCAACAAAGCGCCTTGAGAAGAGTCGTCTTAAACGCTATAACCGCACTGTGGACGAAACCTACGTGGAGTTGGAGTTGGACGATAGGCACCATTCGTTCCTCACATCAGAAAAAACACACGGATGTTTTTGTCGTATCATATTATTACCGCCGCTCCATTGCATTCGTCGAGTTATTCCCGTGTGTCCATATCTACTCCACGGCGTTGTGAATCATTATCAGTGTTCCCGAGCACCTCCTGTTCCCGTGCGGCCTTGAGGCGCGCGAGGGCATTCAGGATGCCCACCCATGCGTCACGGCCTATCCTTTCTTCCTGTAATCCTGGACTGGCTTCCCCCGTTCCTGTGCCGTCTGTGGGGATGGTCACGCCCAGCGATGGGGGAACGAACCCGGGGGGTGGTGCGTTGATCGCGGAGGGGGCGATGCGAGACTGCCGTATGTGCGCGAGCGACGAACGGATGGCGACCTGTATAGACTGCAAAGTAGCGATGACTATGTGTTCATGTTGCGAGGACGAATGCACGGGTGGGAGAGAGAGAGAGAAGAACACACACATCCAGTCGCTCAAAGTATTCGCTCACTTCGAGCACGAACTGCTCGGAGCGTTCCTCTCCTTGGGGGAGGTTATCGTCTGGTCCGTCCGTCTGTGGCAGCGTGAGGAGTGACACCGACGACGCAGCGAGGGAGAGCAGGCGTCCAATGTCCTGCCCAGCGGGTCATTTCGGTTAGCGAGATGGATAGAAGGAGGGGCGGAGGAGCAAACCCGCTCTGTTTCTCCGAGCGCGTATATCTGACGCGCCGTTCGGCTCGAGGTCCATATCGGATCGATTTCCCCGCTTGGTTCATGCTCTTCTGGCTGTGACATTAGGGTAGAATGTACTGCTTAGTGATAGATGGCGACAAAGCACATTCGCCTCTCCCTGCTCGCTTGTCTCGGTGATCACGATGAGATTGAATATGCCTCTCCGACATGCAGAGCAAAATAACACAGCAAAGCAGCAGAGCAAATAACAAATACAAGTGAATTATTATCGGGTTGTGTCATAATGTAGTCGTCTCAGGCAAGCTTTGCCTTCTTAGTGGGCTGTGGCGCGGACTTAGGATCCCCTTCCTTGCGTTTCTTCGTCCCTCCCCCACTCTTGATGTTGCTCAACATATCCTTGATCCTGTCCTGGACCACGTACGAGATCCTGCCGACCTCGGAGTCAGCACCATTGAACGTGATCGCGTTCCGAATCATGAGGTTCGTGTCAGCCTCGAAGGCCTCCATCGAGTCGTACTTGTCGTTCTCCAGCTTCGTGCGAATCGTTCGAAGGTCTCTCGCATCCTTCTTGGGAATTACTTGGAAGTACGTTGGGATACCCAAGAGTACAGGGTCGACGGGCTCTCGGAAGACGAAGGAACTAGGTCAAACATGATCAGCCAAGTCATCCCGAGTCAAGCTGCTGCAGTAAAACACTTGCATATCTTCTTTCACCAACGCCGCCATTAGTCCTTGCAAACTTCGTTTCTCAGCCCAAGAAAGCTTTCTCTCAAATGCCTTCGGCCATTCCTTCTTGAATGCTTTTTCCACCGCATCTGCACAGTTCACAGGGTAAGTCGTAGGAGGATTGAATTTGCGACAATTGCTAATGACGAGGTCGGCATCCTTGGCGAAATCCTCCATCGTGGAATATTTGCCTTCCGTCAACTTCTGGCCGATAGTGCCAAAGTCCATCGGGTGGGTAATCTCGTCATAGTAACTAGACACGAGTCAGTGCTGCGTAGCGTTTCTACTTGTCGATTAAACTCACGTAGGACAGCCATCCCTTATTGGGTCTACTGGTTGGGCAAAGATGGAATATTCGGGAAGTTTCGAAATCGCCTTCAGTACATCTCTACATTTCTTCTCGTTAAGCGGAGTGGTAGAAGGGCCAGCCCGAGGCTTGGAGGGCGCAGGCTGAGCGCTAGTAACCTCCCGCTCTTTCCCTTTGATGGAGATGCGTGGTGCCTCCGGAGCTGGTGCGGGAGTCGGCACACGTTCGGATCCCTTCTTCTTTGGCTTGGGTGGTGCAGGAGCAGCCTTCGGCGTGGGTGCAGGAGGTCGCTCAGGGACCGGGGTACTCGCGCTGCTGGAGGTCCCATTTTGCTTATCTTTTCTTGATATAGGCGTAGCAAACGTCAAAACATCATCCCCGTCGCTTTCGACGTTTGGTTTTCGACGCTTCCCGGGGGGTCCACTGCCTGACGCCTTGGCCGGAGGAGATTCCCTGACCGATTCCGCCATCTTGCGCTGACGCTTCTCTTCATCCTTTTCCCGTTCAATCGCGATAACCTCTTGAAGTAGGTCGTGAGATCCATCGTCGACATACGGTGGCGGCGCCTCGTCTGGAATCTTCAGTTTGCGAGTCTTGAATTTAGGTGCTTTAGAAACCTCCGCTGATTTCTCGACCGACTTTCCGTTGACTTTCTCCGTAGGTTTGACTTGGGCGCCGCCAACCTTGAGCTTGATAATTGGCCGGGGAGCAGGCTGTTCGCCAGTAACGGGGGGAGGTACCGACGCTGGCGTTGAAAACCGCGTAGTTTGTGAGGGCTTTTGAGGCGGTTGTTTGACCACGATAGATGGTAGCTCCTTACGGGCAGGTTCCGCAGCCTTGTTGGCAGCCTCGAGAGTCTTGTTGATGCGATTCCACACTGATACCCCCGTGTTGCTTAGTGACAAACACCACCTGAGAGTTGACCACTCACATTTCTCGAAGAAGGTCTCAACGAATATAGCTTCAGTGTGCGCATAGCTACCGGCGACGTTGTATTGCTTCGCATTCGCGATCATGAGGCGGAAGTCGGTCTCGAACGCAAAACGATCCTTGTAATGGCCTTCCTCCAACTTGGCGCCCATGGTACTTAGATCCATCGGGTTTTTGATCACCTCATAGTAGCTAACAAAAGCCCATTATTACACGGATCAACAACGAAAATGGCGAAACACAAACTTTGGTGCATGGTCCCGTACAGGATCGACTGGCTGCATAAAAATCATGGCGTTCTTGTGCAGCTTCAGTTTCTTGAGCGCGTTGCGACAAGCACGCAAGTCGTTCACGCTCATTCCACCTGTTTGCGCTTTGGGAATATGAGGTGGCTTGATGATACCCACAGGTTTTGGCTTCGGCTTTGGCTTGGCCTTCGTAGGCACGGGAGGTGGCGGCATAGCTCCGGAACGTGCGGCGGCAGTCGGAGTGGCAGCAGACGGCGTCGAAGGACGAGCTGCACTGGGCATGATCTTGAGCTTGGGAGGAGCAAGAGCCGGTGGTACAGCATGGACACGCTGAGGCGGACCACCAGCCTTGATCGGTCGCTGCGCTTTGGCAGATACTTTCACTGGAGGAAGCTGAGGAGCTTGTTCTGCCACAGGAGTCGGGGGAAGGTGAATGGTGACTTTAGGTGCAGTTTCTTCGACCCCTCTGAGCACGATGTCCGCAAGCTTGATGACGCACCATCGGACTTCTTGGTCAACGTCAGGGGCACTAGTAGTTTGGCGCTTAATTCAGGCGCGTCCATGAACTAAAAACCGTGAAATTCACTCACAGTACGATCGGCATCAAGAATTCGCGCAGTACTTCATTCTTTCCGATCTCGCGGTCTTTGCGGAGGACCTTGATCATGAGGTCCACGTCACTCTTCTTGGCCTCTTTAGCTTGAGGAGGCATAGAGCCATCCTCTTCAATGAGCAGGGATTCTGAATCTTTCAATGCATTCTTCATCTCGCCCATAGAGACCAGGAGGGCCAAACTTTGACATGCGCATCGAGCCACATGGCGCCGGACAACCCGCGAAGGGTCATTTGCCATCACCGCCAGAACATATCGCATAATGGCGGGTGTGTACCATTTGGACATGAAGAGTCCATCGAAGGCAGCGATCCGGACCTGAGTGTAGTTTCCCTCACTGATATCGATTAGTAAAGTAGGATAAAGGTACAATCATTGAAATCACACACCGAGTGAGTGGGAAGAAAACTCTCAGGTCATTCGGTAGCAAATTAGCAGCCGTCAAGAGAAGGTAGAACTGAATTCAATACATAAATGAGCCGCACTAGATGCAGGGTGGGATTACTCACCTCCAAGGCTGCAATTGTGACGACATTGTGAGGTGAGGGAATTAGCCTATCCATGCTCCGATACCGGCTAATCTCATCAACCGCTTGCTTCAGGAGATTGGTATCCTCGGCACTCTGTTCCGACCGTACTTCTTCCTTCAGAAGTTCACCACGCTCTGGCGGAGCAGTTGATACCGTCGCACAGGCCGCCGTAGAAATGAGAGTGCAAATATAGAAAGCATCAGAGTACTTTGATGCCCAATGAGCTTGTGCTTTGTCTTAAGTTCAGTGACACCTACTGGGTTCGCCGTGTTATCATTGTAGCGTAGCTGATCCACGAGGAATTGTCGGACTACCGCGGGAGTCTTGCCGTTCTCAAAACGTACTTGAGAGATGGCATGAACAAGCGCCTGCACCATCGATAAGCCTCGTCTGGACTGGACGGAAGATGTGTTAACGCACCTTGCGAACAAAGTATTCCGCAAGGTCGGCAAAGTCGTTTGGTTTCGGAACATAATTGTGTGTGAACAAATCTTGATTCGCGTCCTCGGGTTCATAGCAGTATCGTAAGAAGAGCTTGAAGAGATGGAAGAGACCCAAGAACTCAAGTCGTCGAATGCCACACTACCCAGGGTGTCATCGATGATTTGAAGGGAAGAAGGTCTTTTCGACTCACGTTGACGAGCGCGGTCGCGGCTTCACACCGTATCCGATAATAATAATTAGAGACGAGTACCGTCTTTGTAAATGTGCTAGAAACGATAGCTGTTGGTTGTTTGGCAAGGGCATGGATAGCCTGTAGTTGAGTCAGACAGTCACGACGCAGGAGTACACAGAATGAGCTCACCTCAAGCTGAGCGACGACATCTCTGTCACGCTGCAGCTGAGAGACCCACATGAAATCTGGCTGCTCAAATGCAATGGCAGCAATCCATTCAAAGTCGGCATCCATCCGGATCCATTCGTACGTGGCGCCAGACATAACCTGTTCGTCTTCTTCTGTCCAATCAGCCACTTTCCAGATCTCGCGTTCTTTCTCTTTCTCCCAGATCTCTAGCCCGAATCCCATGTCGATGAGGCCGATAGCCTCGGCAGCCTCGGCGTCACCTTCTGCTGCTGCTTGTGCGGCCGCTTGGCGGGCGAGGTAACGCTTAGTATTTCGACGGACACGCTTGTATTTTGTGTTGAAGGGCACCTCGTAGCGCTTGAACGGAGACCTAATGTCAAGCACATGTTCATAGGGCGTCCCGTCAGCTTCATGTATGCGAACAGTCATTTGGCCCTGTCAACGATGATAAGAGGCAGGCACCGAGGTACCTACATACCGAGGCGAAGACGTACCTCAAAGAACGAAACAGGCTTGAAGAGCAATTTGGACACTTCGTTGTGTTCCAGGGCTTTGTAAGCAGGAGCTTCCTGTCGCATGGTAATCTCCACGGCCATCTTTTTCCGGTTAAATGACGCAGAGAATCCGAATGCGGGGCATCCACTCCCGTATATCCACTGCTCGGCGAATGAGCGCAGATCGATGCCGCTCACCTTCCTACAAGTGCGAAGAAAGGAATGGGTGGAGAGGCAATTATTCGGCAGCTCGCCACTGATGGCAGAAAGAAAAATCTTGGGAAGAACACGAGACAGGCCAAGCGATGTGCCGGACTTCCCAAGCCGTCGGTCGAGAATGTGAAGTACAAGTGGTGCTTTCAGGTTGACGAACGGAAGCGTAGCGGCGTCGGGGGCATCGAGATGTTGGGGCTGACAAATCGGTGGCATCGAACCGTTATCCCATTCAACGACGCGTTGCATGTCTCGCTTCAACCGGTAGCGGTACTCGTTATTACCAAGTAACCTGCGGATGAAGAGACCTGTGATGTAGAGAGCGAGCCCATTGACAAGCCAGATATCGGACCAAGTCTTGGCTTGGATATTGATACCCATCCATTGGCATGCAAGACTGTGACTAAGCGCCTGCCTGGTTTCGATTAGTTGCTCGATGGCATCTTCACCATGGAGGAGATCGACGGAGATCAACGAAAGGGTTGCGCTATCGAATCGTTGAACCGGCATCTCGTCGACGGCGACTACCTTGAATGAACCAAATGGGTACGAGCCAAAGTCCGTGCTGTATAGGTTCATTGCTGAACGCAGGAATGACGTCGAGGTGTGCAACATAGACTCTTGACCAGGCAAACAGAACGCATACATGAGCGGCTGCGTGACACCTGATGCCTCTTCTGACGAGTCTGCAGCGATCGAATAGACATGGAAGGGCCCCGCAGCGAAGGCGACGTGTTGTACCGACGTCAACACCGTTTGGGAAAAGAGGAAGATGGTCTTATTAGAGTTGTTAGGATGAGCAACCTACCATGGTACAGTCAGCGTAATGCGGAAAGGAGCGGAACGGAGACATGCCTGTTCCACGAGGTCTCCACTGCAGACAACCACAGTTGGTATGGCTTCCTGTCGCTCGCTAAACTCGCCATCTTCGTCCCGCTGCGTCAAGTCGGGCTCCTCCAGATACCTCGGAACAACAAACTCGAATTCCCAAGTACACTTTTCCCAAAAGTTATCGACACAAGGGACCCAACATCTCGCAGCGTCGGGAGAGGACGGGATAGTGTATGCATGAGGAACGCGCTACGATAGATGAGGATCTCGATGAGGTATATGCGCCTGTTGGATATACTTACATATGGATACGCGTCCGTGGGTAGCACAAACTGTATACCATCTACAGGATTTCGGAGGCTATACTCGATGCGAACGACGATAGGCATGAACTCTGGTCCTGGAGCTGGAGTCTGTGAAGGACCAGGGGTTTGGGGTTCGGGGGTCGCAACTGTGTATTGTCTCAAGTTGAGCAACTACGCCAAGCAAAACGAAAGAGGAGGGGAAGATCACCTTCGCTGGCTCCTCCATTTGCCATTGAATGCCCAACATGGCCAGATTGTCTCAAGGAAACCTCTTTTGGGATGGCGATTGATAACTCTCCTTCATCTCCCTCTGTGAGTGCAGAATAAAGCTTTCTCTTGAGTTCTGGGTATGTATGGCAATCCTGCGGAGTGGAGATATTGACGTGTGCGAGCGGATCATGATGGACAAATTCAGCTTGATGGGACGCAACAGTGACTGAGTGGATCGCTTGGAAATCCCAAGAGTCAAACGGAGGGAAGGACAGAAAGTGCGCAGGAGCTACATACTGCACTGTCTGGAATGGAGATGAATAGTCCGTAGGTTTGCATTGTTTGGTACGACGGTAATTTCGGTGTATCCCTAGAAGGGACGGTGCTGCGGTGAGCGATGCTCGTTGAGGGGTGCCAGGTGAGACAACGCACCCAAAGAGAGCCCGAGAAGTCAATTTCTAAGACGACCTTTTGGTGGCTAGTAGAGACGCGCACAAGTGTCAGTCTGAGCGAGCAGGGGAGAAAAAATGATACTTATATAGAGAAGCCACGACGGATGTGCTCGCGTTGCATTCTTGACGTTGCGCACCGAAAGTGACCGAAACGGAGAGATGGGGATTTTTCGAATTTGGAGCGCGGGGTCCTATACGAAGAGAAGTAAGGAGCGAAGAGTCAAGTTGGTCAATATTGGTTCGTGTTCGACACCCACAGCGGGAGCGCTCTGAGTGGGATTCATTCACTCACCAAGCCTGAAGCAACCCGACAAACCATTACGTAATACATTGACACCCAGTGGCTGTCCATCCTCCCAAGCATCCTCCTCGCATATCTATCAACTTACGATCATTAGGATGCCACAAAAATCAGTATTCAGGCAGCCAGGAGCAAAGCATTTTCAGCTTGTCCACAGATCACAAAGAGACCCGCTCATCCATGACCCCGATGCCTCACAGCACGTGCTAAAACCATTTGTGAGGGGCAACGACAAAAAGGTCGGTCTCTCTTTCTGGCGTCGCTTTGGATTCCCGACGCGAGATCACACAGGGAAAAACCCGTGCCGATCTAGAGGCTATCCTCGCACCCGAAGTCATCGAACGTGACGTCCGTGCCAATGTCGGAGAGGCAGCCCTCTATGGCATCTACTTTGATGATACAGAGTACGACTACATGCAGCACCTCCGTGCAGTGGGTGCAGAAGAAGAAGGCGTAGAAAGCATCCTCATCGAAGCCCCGCTCTCTCAAAACAAATCCAGATCAAAAGGAAAAGCAAAGGTAAACTCAGACGGTCCGTTGCACGGCCTTCCCGCAGAGGCATTGCCTTCGAAGACGGAGATGCCCAGAAACTATGAGACACAAGAAGCCGTGCCATCGTCGATCGCCGGGTTTCAGCCGGACATGGACCCTCACCTCAGGCAGGCACTGGACGCCCTTGAAGACGATGCATTCGTAGACGATGATGCAGATGACAATTTCTTTACAGAGCTGGTTCATGATGGTGAACGGGAGGAAGAAGAAGAAATTGATTTTGAGTTCTATGAATACGGACCCCCTGAGGCAGGAAACGACGAAGGAGGGCGAGGAGGCGAGGATGAGAGTTGGGAGGCGAGATTTGCAAAATTCAAGAAAGATCAAAAGGATGCGCCTCCGCCGCCTGATTCCGACGAGGACGTTTACTCTGAGGGTGGTGATACAGTTGGAAACCTGCCAAAGCTCCCGGTGATCGGTGGTAAACGTAGACGAAAGGGTACCTCGGATGCATCAGGGTATAGCATGAGCAGCTCCTCGATGTACCGCACGGAGACTTTACTTACACTTGATGAACGTTTTGACCAAGTACGTGCATTCTCCTCCTGGACTGATATCATTCGAATAAGCTTTCACCTTCAGCTGATGGCGAAGGAGTACGGCTCGGACGAGGACGCGTTGGACAACGATGAACTGGAAACAGCGTCGACTAGTTCTTCGTTGTCTTCTTCTTCGGCCCCGGATCTAATAACATCTCGAGAAGACTATGCTGGGATGGTGGTCGAATTTATGGACAAGTATGAATTACTTGGACGAAAACTGAAGCCCGTCCTTGCTGGGGAGTCTGGTGCGGATAAGCTGGAGACACTCAGACGTGGGCTGGGACAAGATGAAAGGGTAAGGGTGATTGGCATGGATGCGGACGATGAAAAGGAGTTAGACGACGACGAATTGTTCAGAGCCTACGACGCGAATGAGAAAGAAGACCGATGGGACTGCGAAACTGTTCTAAGTAAGTGGACTGGGTGGTAGGGTAGGGTTCGATATACTGACGGATCTCAGCGACGTACTCGAATCTGGAAAATCATCCACGCATAATTCGAGCACGATCGTCACAGCTTGTACCGAAGATCAAGCTTGAATCACGCACCGGACTGCCTAGCGTCGATGGGATCAAGAGGGGTCAAATGCTGGATACATTGGAAGACGAAAAAGTGAAGCGAGGTATGCAAGTCATTGAATTACGATAGAGCGATCCTCACTCCCGCCGTTTCCAAGTCGTCAAACAAACCATCAGTCGCCCTCGGGATGAGTCGAAAGAAGACAAAAAGGCACGCAAACAAGTTGTGAAGGCAGAACGACAGGCACGGCGTGCAGACAAGAAGACGACGAAAGAACAGTTTGATTCGGAGATTAAGCATCAGGCACAGGGGCTGTCTAATAAGACGAATATGAGTAGGATACGGAGACTGTGATGATTAGTGTTACAGCCATAAGAGGCAACTTGGTCATTCAAAGGTGAACCGAAAGAAGTCGGTCGCCGTTATCTTCGACGATGGAGTCTCCGCTGCTTCGCTCGCCGGTGCAGAGCACGCTCAGCGTAGGCCCGGGCAGGTCGCGGAGCAGCACCAGAGTGGGCGACGATGTGCCCAGCCTGACGTCGTTCAACCCGTTCTCGGAGGAGGACGAGAACGACCAGTCCTCGTATGCCCTCGTCACGTCCCTTTTCTCCCGCATGAAGAGCAGCTTTGCGGCAACCCCCCTCGCCGCCGCATCCGCCGCACCCCCTGCTGCCGGTCCTCAGTCAGTCCCGAACAATGATCAGCGACGTCCCTCCGCAACTGTCCTGCACAATAACCATTCCTCGTTCACCTCTAGACCCTCTTCAGAGCAGCGTCCAGTTTCTCTCAAACTCGTGTCCCCCGTCCCCGCACCGCCTCTCGTTTCTCTCACTCCCGTCGTCTTTGAAGCGCCGTCGTTTGGCCACGATCCCGACCGTTCGCCTTCTCGTGGTGCGCTTGTTCCCCCGTTTTACGAGGCTCCAGATGGCGGCGCTGTCGGAACGTCCATCCCTGGGTTCCCGATCCAGGATGACGCTCGCAGCATACGCACATCTGCTTCTCTCAACAGGTCTGCTTCGGTCTCAAAGGTGATTCGCAGAATACGCGGAGAAGGCATGTCGAAGATTAACATCACCCCCTGATTCTCGCTGATTGCATTCCATAGGCTTGTCCCGCGATTACTGGATGGACGACGAGAACGCAAAGGAGTGCTATGATTGCAAGAGTGTCTTCACAACCTGGCGAAGAAAGCATCATTGTCGGATATGTGGCAAGTCCTAAACATCACTCACATCGTTCTTTTTTCTGAGCCTTTCCAGGTCAAATATTCTGCTCCCGTTGTGCTTCCAACATCATCAAAGGTTCCCGCTTCGGTCACGATGGTATGGTGCGAGTATGTAACCTTTGCCTCGAGAAACTTGCCAAAGTAGACGAAGATGAGGACGATGACCATCGTTCTGTCGTTTCGTCAACTGCATCGCCTTTCCCCGCCCACCAGCTTGGCTCAGATACCTTTGCCCTCGGCCTAGGCCATCATCCTCAATCTCCCTTCGCAGCGTCGCAGCTGTTTGGACGTACAGATGAACCCTTCAATCTATATTCTATCGCCGAAACAAAACGCTTCGCATCTTCCTTCGAGGACACCGCATCAAACTCCCCGCTGGAATGGGAGCCTGTTCGCGACTCCACCGCACCATTCCGCAGAACCGTCACAGAAGACGAGAAGGACCCCGCAACGCTCGGTCAGCAGCAGAACCAAGCATACACACCGCCCAGTGCTACGGTCCCTCGTGCCAAGACACCTATCGATTTTCCGGTCACCGTTCCAGTAAATGTCGACGGGTCTGCGATGAGCACGATTCAGTTTCCTTTGAGCTCCCCGGAGCATTTTCCCGGGCCAGACAGTCCGGTGACATATGGGGCGATGAGATCCAGATTTAATAGTTTCGGGGACTTTGATGGCGCGACCCCTTTCATTAGGAGCAGGGTACCGAGTCGCCTGGACAACTTCCCAACTCTCGAGGGGTGGCGAACGAGACGCGATTCCACCGCGTGAGTCGACTTTGGGGCATTCTTGAGCTCTCCGCTAAAACCCCTTCACTCTTAGATACGCTCAGGAACTCAACCAAATTTCCATGTTCCATCTCCGCATCATGCTGCGTCAAATGCTCACCACTGAAAACATACCAAATGTCAAAGAATGGGAGGAAACCTTGCTTACAATCTCCCTTCGCATTGCCCGCGAACTCACTTTCACTGCTGTCCCCTACCACCAAGGCGAGGATATGGATGTCCGCAGATACGTTAAAATCAAGAAGATCCCAGGCGGGACACCCTCGGATTCGGAATACGTCGACGGTGCTGTCATCACAAAGAATGTAGCGCACAAGCAAATGCTGAGGTCGCAACGCAACCCGCGCGTCATGCTCGTCACGTTCCCCCTCGAATTTCATCGCGTCGAGGGTCAATATGTTCACTTTGGCCAAATCCTTCGTCAAGAGAAAGAGTATCTCGGCAATCTAGTTAGCAGAATTGCAGCGCTAAGACCTCATGTCGTCATGGTGGAGAAGAGTGTGTCGAGGATTGCACTGGAGGCGCTTGCTCAGAACAATATCGCCGTCGCTCGCGCTGTGAAACCCTCTGCCGTCTCATTTGTAGCTCGCATGACACAGGGAGACGTGTTCTCTTCCATGGACAAACTCGCTCTTGAGCCACATTTAGGTCACTGTGGGCGCTTCCGTGTTCAGACATTCGATCACCCTCTTATCCCAGGGCGACGCAAAACCTACATGCGTTTCGAGGGCTGCAATCGTGACATGGGTTGCACAATCATCTTGAGGGGCGGGGATTCTGAGACACTGAGAAGGGTGAAGAAAGTCACGAGGTTTTTGACCTTCATTGTCAGAAACTTGAAATTGGAGACGCATCTTTGGAAAGACTCGGTAATCACAGTGCCTTCCTTATCTTCGGACGCCGCTGCCATGACGAAACAGGGACAGCTAGTCGATGTTGTCAATGGGAATGGAAACGGGACCGGGACTGGGGCGTTGGTACCAGCGTCGGTGTCGTCGGTTCAGTTGGCAATCGCCGCGGACAAGGAGAAGGTGAAAGCAGATGTGTTGGCGATTGAGGACACGGCGGAGGAAGATCTCCCTGACGCGGACGCTGAGCGACTCAGGCTTTCGAAACGTATCCAACAATCCATCGAGCCTTATCACAACACCTTCATTTCTGTTTCCGCCACACTACGGTTCCCACCTCCTCAGCCTATACTACGCATGAAGGAACTGGATGAGGAGCTTACACGAGTTCAGCACGCGTGGGAGGACGACCTCGTGCGACGCGAAGAGAAGGGAGATATTGATCAGCTCAAAGTCATCAGCAAAGCAGCGTCTCGCACACCAACTCCCGAGAACAAAGCAATGGATATCCCATCGAGCGACAGTACTCAAGACACGGAAGACGTCAAAGCGCAGATCGAAGCCCTCGTTCTCCCCCCTCGCACGCCTTCCCCTGAAGCTGATAAACACCTTCAGGTCGAAGATCCGAAAGGTTACTTCGACCCTCAACCCAATACTTCTGGCTTTATTTTGCCTGGGTCCCCCTTTGTTCTCTCCCCTCACCCCATCAACATGGCAGGTCCTGCGGATGTCGAACCCGTACCTCTAAAAACTACGACAGATATAACTCTGGAATCTCAGCTCAGCCTCGTTAAATATCGCCATGAAGAGCAACGTCGAATTTGGGAATGGTATTTGCGCAAGAACGCAGACGATTTCGTCGTCGAGAAATACCAATGTATTGTTCTATGGCAATACACGGTCCCTATTGAAGAATTTGGAATCCGACGTGCATGCTTCGCCCCCGGCTTGCACTACATCACATTTTACGGCGAAAACGATTGCACGCTCGGCCAGTTCATTGAAAAGGCCGTGAACGATACGCTGGTGCAATTCCTTGACCCCAAAGCGGTGTGTGCAGGGAAAGGATGTAACCAACCTCTTGCACGGCATTGTCAAGTGTTCGTGCACCATGACACGAGGCTCACTGTAGCTGTCGAACAATGGGATGGACAAATCAAAGCAAGAAGCATATACCCTGCTCCGGATATGATCACTACTTGGAGCGCGTGCCGAGTCTGCGGGTCGGCGACACCATTCATACCCATCTCCGAGGAGATGCAGCGGTATTCGTTTGCCAAGTTCCTCGAACTCCACTTTTATCCTGCGGACGTCCAGCTCGTACAAGGCGCTGGGTGTCAACACAATATTTACCAGCACCACATCAGATATTTCGCTACAAGGGGGATGACTGTGCGGTTCCAAGCGGATCCAGTGACGCTACACGAGGTCGTTTACCCCGCGATGCGCATCCGTATACGGCCCGAAATCCAGCTCGAACTGAAGAATGCTGACTTTGAGAGGTTGCATAGGCGGAATATAGCATGGTATACCGCACTCGTCGACGACCTTAAGCTCATCAGCATCGACGCTGCTACTGGCGAAGAAGAACACGACGCGAAGCTCACGGCTGACATCAACACTCTCATCTCACGTGCGGAGGCGGAGCGACAGGAGATCACCCAGCTTATCAATAAGGTCTATCAGGAGTCCTCACCCACGGACACACTTGCTCTCAATCAAGTCCGTTCATTTAGACAAGACCGCATCGTCGCTTGGCAGGCCGACTTTGACAAGCTTCCCAAGCCGCGCAATGTTGAAAAGAGTGGACGCCGGGTGTCAGCGTTTGACTCTGTGCGGGCAATGTGGCCGAAACGATACGACCTTGCGAGTCCATTCGGCGAGTCGCATATGCCTTCCGCAAGTGTTTCGGAGGCGGAAGAAGGGGGACCGAGTAGGAGACGCGAATCGTTAGTCTCGAGTGCATCAGAGGCGTCGGAGGCAGAGTTGGAGACACATTCGGAAAAACCTGTGGAGAAGGTGGCCCCGTTGAAAAACGACGAGGAGGCGCCTAGTGTACCATCCGTGGATCTCACGTCTCCAGCGAAAAAGTCAGACCCGGATAGTGACTCGACCATCGGAGCCTCGAAAGAGGAACCGGTATTATCCTGTAGTAAGCAGGTACAGGTACGTCTAAAAGTCTCACCATCTGTGTGACTAGCAATTGATCGGGTTACAGACAAAGCAGGCTGATCAAAGCGAACCCGAAGCGGACCATCCCCCTCCACGTGTCTCTCGCCTCCCTCGCCGTACATCGCAACCACCCAGTGTCGCACAACTTGTCGCCCGCTACCAAGACTTTATCCCTGCTACCGGTGTTGAAGAACTCGCCAGGACTGCGCTTGCCCCCCCTCCTCCTGTTTCTGAGAGCGAACAGGAAGACCTCACTACAACCCGGTCGAACGTAAATACGTCAAAGCCAGTTTTACCACGCAACACCATTCGTGGGAGGCACAGACGCGAACTCACCAAAAAGCCCTCTACATCTGATTTCGAATCTGGGTATGCAGCGAATGCAGCACCAAGGTTTAGGAGGTCACTTGGAGGACAAGGACAATATACGGCGAGGATACCGGGAGGATCATCTATTGAGTCTCTGGCTCCCTCCGGGCGGACATCCCCAGATAAGAGAGGGTCGAAAATGGTTGGTGAACCCCCATCTCCACCACCCAGCGGGAAATTGTTACCTCCACCCCCAGGACGGACAGTGAGGGGGAAATCATCTTCCAGAGGGTTAGGCAGGGATGTACCTCAACAACGGCCCACGCCGAGTGGCGCGTCCAAGCCGACGTTCAGGCGACCCCCCCAGGGAGCTGGGACGAAGGTGTCAAACATCGCGAGACATTTTGAACGTATTAGTCGGGAGAGTGAAAAGGCTAATCGACGGTATGCTGTCATCCGTGGACGCAAAGTACGCCCAGTTGCGTCTTCTCGTGCGACGGTAGCAGTGCTGGAAAGCATCAAAGATGCGATCAAGGACGATTCCGACATCTCTGACGGTTCGAGTGAGGCTGACGATGAAAGTGGTGATGAAGATGAAGGGCGCAAATCCACTGATAAGGCCACCGAGTCCTCTCCTGAGCAGTCCACGACCCTACCTGTCGTCACGGTTCAAAAAGACCCAGTCACGTCTGCAGATCCACACCCCGTTCAGGAAATGGAAACACCAGCTCCTCCTACATCCACTCCCCCGTTGTCTCCTCCTGTTGCAGAACGGTCTTTCCCACCATCCCCATTCTTAACCTCTCCTCGGGAGACGAACCTCCCGCCGACACCACCGACGCTTTCGCTTGAAGAGCTTACAGGGCGCGGTTCGATCTTTAGACAGGCACTCTCCGGACTGTGGCCGCCCCAGCTCCCCTTGAAGCGCATAGATTTTGACAACGACGATCCATTGAACGATCCAGAGCACATATTCAGAGATTCGTCGATGGTCGTTAGGACTGACGAACCTACGTCAATCATTGCTCTTGCGCTCAAGTAGGTTCTCGTATCTTTCCTTCCTCGCCAATGCACTGACTGCGGGCATTTTAAGCTCACCGCACTATCGCGATATGCTCACAAAATCCCGTGCTGAGAAGCGGACATCCCGTGAACCAAAGGTTTCTGAAGGTGGTGAAGCGTTTATGCCGGACGATCGATCTGTGTCTGAGTGCTCGTCAACGTGGGGAGTCGTCAATATGGATACCTCAGATGCTGTCAATCTCACGGACGAGCTCAAGTCTCCGTCTACAAAGATGTCCTGGGTCATTTGTGAGTGTTACTACTTCGTTGCGATACTGAGCTGACTGTGGGCATCATGTGCAGCATTTGAGAGTGGTGGGCTGACGATCAGCTGTACCATATTATATCCCGAACAGTTTGATGCATTACGGAGGACGTACGATTGTGAAAAGAGTATCGTAGAGTCCTTGTCACGGTGCGTCAAGTGGGACGCTAACGGGGGCAAGTCTGGGTCCGCATTTTTGAAGACTCGAGGTTTGGGCCGATTCAGGTTGTGTGTTCGGGCTGTTGGACTAACCTTGGTTGCCAGATGACCGATTCATTGCGAAAGAGCTCTCGCGCGCGGAATTGCAAACGATGGAAACCTTTGCTCCTGCGTACTTTGATTATATGGCATCTGCTGTCAGCGGAAATGTATGTCGTCTATTTGCCTGTTTGCGAGATATGGGTTGTTCAATCTTGTGATTAGCGCCCAACGTTGCTGGCTAAAGTTTTTGGCTGTTACAAGCTGACTTTCAAGAAGGTCAAGGACAAGGGGACGGGCAAGGCCAAAGTGACCCAAATGAATTTGTTTGTCATGGAGAACCTGTTTTACAACCGTCGATTCGCCAAGGTATAGCTAAATTTTTGTCTCGCGGGTCTTCAAGGGTTGATCATGTTCCTCGACAGATCTATGATCTTAAAGGTTCCACTAGGAACCGGCATGTACAATCCACTGGAAGGGAGAACGAGGTCTTGTTGGATGAGAACCTTGTTGAAAGTGAGCGATAGATAGTCTCTCTAGCGAGTCTCCCTGACCCTTTGCAAAGTTGCCCACCTCTCACCTTTCTATCTCAAAGAGCACTCTAAGAGAATACTGCGTGGCGCGTTGTACAACGACAGCAAGTTCCTATCGGACATCAATGTCATGGACTACTCGCTGGTTGTTGGTGTTGACGACGAGACACATGAGCTTGTGGTTGGGATCGTCGGTAAGTTTCTTCCCGCGTTTAGCATTCATTGAATGTGCTCATGAGAGGATGTTTCATTAGACTATATCCGCACCTACACATGGGACAAGAAGCTTGAGAGTTGGGTGAAAGAGTCTGCATTCCTTGGTGGAGGTGGCAAGGGCGAGCCCACCATAGTTGGGCCAAAGCAATACAGGCAACGTTTTATCAGTGCGATGGAAAGGTACTTTCCATTGGTGAGTTTGCCATGAGTTGTCTTCGCTTCATGCCGTGTTCAATGCGGCGTGGTGACAGGTCCCAGATCGCTGGATGAAACTGAAGGACACTCCTGAAGAAGACCCGAACAGTCTAGCTGATCTTTGGCGTGACTGGTGATAGTCAGCAGCCTGTGGTGGCAAAAGTTTCGTTTGTTTCGATTCGCATTTTACGACTGCATGTTTCCCCATCTGCATTCCTGATTCCTTGCATCTTATACGGCATACCCTCGCATGACCCGGTACATAGCATCATCTTTGTTGTAATAGTACACGTACCATAGTACTTTCTACCCCAACCTTGTGGCGCATCCTAATTGGCATATTAACTCTATTGCTCAGCCTCGAGCGCCGTTCGTGCCACTCTCTTTGTTCGACCCCTCGAGTGACGACTACGATGGATGATGATGATGCCGAATACATGCAGGGCAGCGAAGACGAGGTATTGTATTTCCTTTTGTTCGTGATCGCATGACTGCTGTGAGCGAGCGCAAATCGTACTGACGCGCTTCTATCAAACGCAACGACAGGACTATGGCTTCGACTATTCCGATAACGACGATGCCAACGAGTCGGGGAGCGCAGATGTCGAGAACATGTACTATACCGCGAAATGTGCGTTTAGCTCCTCGCCCCTCTTCTCGTACTTCCTTTACTCAACCGACTGGTCTGTCTGTGGGATGTGTTGAATAACAGCCAAGAAAGAGGACGACCCTGAGGAAGCGCTAAAGGAGTTCAAAGCCATCGTCGATCAAGAAACAGTGAAAGGCGACTGGTGAGCCGGCGCTCGACTCATCCCTCCGTGGTTCGCACTGACATCGACTACGTCCAGGGGCTTCAAGGCCCTGAAGCAGTCCACGAAACTGCTCTTCTTGACCCTCCGCCGCCCCGCCGATGCGCTGGCAACCTACACCAAGCTTCTCACGTACACGAAATCTGCTGTCACCCGGAACTACTCTGAGAAGACGATCAACGGGATCTTGGATTATGTGGGTGGTGGCAAGGGAGGGGTTGTGGAGGTGGACGTCCTTGAACGATTTTATGCCGTGACGAACGAGGCCTTGGAAGAAGGCAAGAACGAGGTAAGCTTCAGGTTGCTGTTGGCGGGGCGTGCGGTGTATGCGCCGGTTTAAGGAGCGAGGCGCTGACTACGACATGTAGAGACTATCGGTGAAGACAAATCTGAAGCTCGCCAAGCTCTGGTTGGACAGAAAAGAGTATGGTCGACTCCAAAAGGTGAGCATGTCGTCCGTCTCCAAGTCGTTCACTTTCGTATAACTCGAACAACATTCAGATTATCCGCGAGTTGCATGCTACGACGAGAGCTGCGATGGATAGCGAGGACCAGTCACAACGGGGAACGCAGCTCCTGGAGATCTACGCACTCGAGATCCAGATGCACAACGAAATGCGAAACGTCAAGAAACTCAAGGTACCGCCATTTCCGCGTCGTGATTAACCCTCATCCGATGAACCTAAACTAGGAAATTTACAACGCCTCAAACAATGTTCGCTCTGCGATCCCACACCCGCGCATCATGGGGGTCATCAAAGAATGCGGCGGGAAAATGTGGATGGGCGAACGCCAATGGTCTCTCGCTTCCTCTGACTTCTTCGAGTCTTTCCGGAATTATGACGAGGCTGGATCCCCGCAGCGTATCCAAGTGCTGAAGTACCTAGTACTCGCCAACATGCTGACGGGGAGTGAAGTGAACCCGTTCGATTCGCAAGAGACGAAGCCATACAAGTCAGACCCACAAATCAAAGCAATGACAGATCTGGTGGACGCTTATCAAAGGAGGGAAGTACATTCGGCTGAGAAGATTTTGAAAGGTCGGACGGAGATTGGAGACAAAAACTCTCGCGCTAACGCGTGCTGGTCCAGACAATCGCTCGACGATAATGGACGACACATTCATTAGATCGTACATCGGTGAACTCCTAAGAAGTCTACGCACATCGTACCTCATTGATCTCATCAAGCCATACACACGTCTGGAGCTTTCGTTCCTCGCCAAGGCAAGTTTGATTTGTGGACAATCAAGTTGGAGACTGACACAACCGTACAGCAACTCAACGTCGAGATTGCGGAGGTAGAAGAGCTCTTGATAGGGCTCATCCTGGAAGGGAAAGTCGATGGTCGGATAGACCAGGTTGGCATGAGATTAGAGCTGGATCGCGCGTACGTTTCTCCATTTCTTCCAGTACCACAGATACTCATCCACCTGTAGTCAAGCTATCGAGAAGAAGCGATACGCCGCACTTCACTCGTGGTCGAAAGCACTAGAAGGGGTACACGCTGCCGTGGTTGCGAAGACAGCAGGAAGGGGTGCCTCGGATACCTATATGAGTATCCCTCCCGAAAGGATGGCTGATTTTAGGGACAGTGGACTCTAAAGAATGGTTTGTAGAGCATTAATTGTCAACTGTGCCAACCCCACCACCTATTAACGAGTGCTCTATGAGCATATTCAAGAGTGTATCAGAACGATTCTGGGAACGGAACATTAGTGTCACGACAAGTAAAGGCTAGAGGCACGCTGACCTATAGCGGGCGATTGAACGGTTTCCAATCGTGCGGCCAGCCCTCTTTTGATGGAGTGTCTGTTGGAACCTTGAGCTCGCGAGGGAATAGGCCTCTGACTCTGGACTCGATGGCTCTCTTCTCGGCGTTGGAACAAGTTTTGAGCATCTCCATCTCGACAACGCTCCTCGCTCTCGGATCCTCTCTCCTGTTTGCCTCCCTGAACAATGCTGGATCGATTTCCTCAAGCTCCTGCATGGCCATCCTCATGCATTCGAACTTGCGCTGCAGTTCCTCGTCGCGTTTTTTGCGCAGATGGCGTTGGTAAAGCCTCCAGGCCCTCTCGATGGTCTTGTGTGCCTGTGCTGAGGGAATGGCGCGCTGGAGCGCGAGAGCTACGTCTGGACGCCATGTACCGGTGGGGGAAGGACCGGCGCGGATATTTGGAGGGTAGAGCATGCGACGGATGACTTCGCGTTGGGTGTTGGTTGGGTCGGTTGCCTGCGCGGTCGTCGCTGCATGGCGCACCGAAATTTGCGACGCTCGCTGCAGTGGCCGAGTGAGCAACGACATTGTGGACTCGATTCAAAAATGCGTCCGGTCTTGGTTCCCACGGGCGTTCTAACTTTCTCAATGTCGTCCAGTCTCTGCCGGCGATGTATATTCTCCTTCGTTAGTCCGGTAAGTACACTTGCCATACCTTCGAGGCCGATGAGTCGATACATACCCCACAGTTGTCCTCCCGTTCTGCCTGGCTAGTGAGTTCTACACACCAATTTGCGCGCGAGGCCTAGCTTAGATGGCACATCTTCCCAGCCCGTGTCCAGCCGCCAGTTTTCTTCGTCGCCCGTCGCGCTTGCCAAACGCGTCGAGAAGAAGAAAGCCCCCTCAAAGCATCAGCTTGCCCTCATAGCCAAGAGAAAGGCAGCCAAGCGCGGTAAAGATGCATACGCGAACGAGAGGATGACCCTCGCCGACGCTGTCTCGGTCCTTCGTGTAGGTTTGCTATCATTGCACGTTCGATGTCGCTCACTCGCCGTGTTCTGCAACGTCAGGCAGTAGAGGTTGCGCGACCCAACTCAACGTATGAGTTGGTGATTCGGACGGCCATGTCGCGTGGTGCACCTATACCTACTGGTCGTATCAACCTTCCTCGAGAGGCCAAGCCAAGAAAGGAATACCGTATCCTTGTTTTCGCGGATGGCCGGCAAGGAGACGAAGCCAAGAAAGCAGGTGCCCATGTCGTTGGCGGACTAGAGCTTGTTGACGCCGTTTGTCCTTTTGTCCTGCCTCCCCTTCCGTCGCTGAGGATCAATCACAGGTCGCGGAAGGCAAACACAACAACTGCACGACCATCCTTTGCACACCATCCCTCCTCCGTAGCATTAGTAGTAAACTCGGTCGTATCCTCGGCCCTCGTGGTCTCATGCCATCTGAGAGACGAGGAACAGTCACCGACGATATTGAGGGGTATATTCAAAGGCTACAGGGAACAACTGAGTGGAGGGGTGACAAGACGGGAACTATAAGGATGCCCATCGGAAAAGTCGGTGTACGAGAGCCTGTTCTTGCTCTCCTTCCTTTTATTTTTGATCACCGGTACTGATCCCCGTCCAAATCTTCAGTTGCATTTTCCCATCGAGGATGTGGTGAAGAATGCCAAACAGTTTGTCCTTAACGTAAAGCGCGCTACGGGAAACCTCAAGGATGCTGTTGCGGAGGCGGAGGCCAAGGCTCAGAAGGGAAAGAACAGTAAAAGTGTTAAACCTGGTGCGTATCTCGTTTGTGCTTCCTTCCTTCCTTTTTTCGTGGATACCTTTTTTTCATCATTTTTTTCATCCTGGTTTGCTTGCACTATCACCTCCCCGTCTACATCCATTTCCGAGTTGCTCGGTGTTGCGCTTGCTCTTCGAACGGATCTTTCCTCCCTCACCGATTCTTTCTTTCCTTTTTCTTGATCAACCGGTCCAATTTTCCCCTTTTCACTCACGATCGCTTCCATTCTGTCGATGACACCGCCATTCGTTGTTTCCATACCTGAGCAGGCTATAATTGACTGACGGCTGATCCCCCCCTGCAGTGAATGCGATCACTCGGATACTTCTCAGTTCTACCCAAGCGCCCGGCATTCAGATAAAAGATCTTTGATGGTCGGGTGGTGGGGTGGAGCTGGGTGACGCTCGTACAGCTTGGTGTGCGCGTTAGATTTGGTAACGGCGATCAAATGTGAACAATGAAAATGAGATCGTCCCGTCGGCGCCAACTTTCTTTGGTCTTTTATCCTACTCCATCTGGTCATACCTTGGCTCTATTGGCAAGGATGTTCCGGGAGAGAGCACTTCCCATAAAGCGGTTAGACAATATATCGAATAATAGTATAGTGCGACATCTATCCAGCGAGCAATGTGTGTGTATACTCGTGGTAAACAGAGCAAATGAGAGGGGGGGGGGGCAGGGAAAACAAGTTCGAAAGCAAGAACGTCCGGCGGTCGCATAGGTAGTTCAGTAGTGATGAACATTTCCTGCCTCAGGGTCAACGAGCCGCAAAGCTTCATCGTTCTCGCAAGCTAAATCTTTCCTAGAAGTTTTCCACCTCGCCTTCTGTTCCCTCCAAAGCGTATCGTCAAGCGCAGCATAGCTTCTCTTGTGGGTCTTGTCTTTCTTGTCTCGTCCTTTTGATCGCTTGCCCACGTCTGATCCTTTCGCAACCCGGATATTTTGTTGCTTCGAGGTGGCTTCTTCGTCGGTAGGTTGAAAACGTTCAATGGGTTTATTCTTGGGTGGATGAGGGAAGGTGTCGCCCCACGAAGATTTGCGGGCATCGTAGAACGGTTGTTTACCTTGCGATTTTGGAATCGTAAGCCGCATTATTTTTCCTATTGAAACGAAATCATGAACATTAGCCGGTCATTTTCATCTAGAAGGAATGATGGGAATTGATAGACGGGAAGAGCGGCGGGAATAGGGGACAGGCCACGAACCTTCACGCGTACATGCATCCATAATGATATGTCCGCTCTTCTTGAGCGGTGGAAACACGAGACGCGGCCATCCGTATGCCTCGCTCCTCAGAGCCTCCTCGAGGTTTGACGGCGACTCAAATTCTTCAAGCGCACTCTCGCCTCTCGGTTCGGTTCCTGGATATCCTGCCCACCGGGGAAATTCTGATGTGGAAGCGAGTATATCGACAGACGCTGGTGGCGTTGATGTTGATGCTGGCGACGAGGCAACTCGTGCCTGCGATTGCGCCATAGTTTCGTCCGGTGAATCAACACGAGGCGACATGAAGGACGCAGTCTGATCTACGCTCGCCACCCGCCCAAGCACCTCCACAGCGCCGGTACCAACACCGTCATCCACAGGCACACGAGCTTGTGCTTGATCCGCGGAGACGGAATTGACGTCGGTGGATGGTGGTGATCGGGCATGCGCCGATGCAGACCGCGCAGCTGACACCGAGAACGACGGTGATTGCGGGTCCATACTGGTACGATCATGCCTATGTTCATGTGCACGTTGCAATTCCCTTAGCACACCTGTCCCCGCATTCGCTCGCTCTATCGCGTCCCTCTCCACTCCACCCATTCTTCCCACTGGTCGTTCCCTTGCACCTAAGATTGTGCTATCAGGCCTTGGTCCTCGCCGAATGACAACATATGAGTAGCCGATGTCCTCGTGCCCTTGCTTTGCATGTTTCGTGCGCCGAACAAACGTGGGGCGCTGCAGGCGTTGGGAAAAGCCGCAGACAAGACCCAAAGGGCCAGAATGTTGGAGGGGACAGGGACGATCATGTGGGCACTAGTTCACAAAAAAGAGGGGTGAATGCGGAGTCGACATTGGCATTTTTCAAATGTGGGGAAATGGACAGAAAAATGAGGCAGAAAGGAAAGAAAAAAAATTCACGACATGTTCACATTATGCAAGTCTGCGACTTACTGGTGCGACAACATGTGAGCCCCGAAAAGGCTGGTTCATCATTTCGGGGTTTTCAGTCTCTTTGCGACCCAGGTCGAGCAAAAGATGACGAGCTTCCGCAATGTTTTGGAAACCAGCAGGCGAGTTATGGTCGATGAGGATCTACCTACGATCAATTCACTAGTTATTGCGGGGAACAAGGGACATACGATCGTGTGTGCACCACTATCCCACATCTCCTTCACCATATTTTTTCTGGCAAGAGGGGAAGGTTGCGCAGATAGCATGAATGCGGAGAGGGCAATTGTAGAACAACCCTTGGCAGCATCAACGCAGAATTCATCGCGGAAGGACTTTCTCCACGTGGCGCTCAATGCACCAAGCTCGGTTTCTGCGCAATTACTTCAGTGGTCTTGAACGAACGGGCGAAGTATAACGCATTTACTCTGGAGAAGTTGCTTGGCTATCGACACGAGACCTTCGCGTTGGTCCAGACCAAGGTACGTGACAACGGTGGAGTTGGCTAACAGTGGTTCCTCTCCTGGGGTGGCAGATGGTTTTTGAAACACGTTCAGCGCTGCCCTACAGAATCCTGATGAATAGTCCATTATGCACTAGTGGCAGACCGTACCAGAGCCCGCTTCCGGTGGCAGAACCCCAATCAATTACCATATCCACGTTCCAGGATGCCCCCAATCTATGCTTCACGTGGCGCAACACCGCATATATGGCAGAATAATGCGCGGGGAGGATGACAGACGCGAACGCAGTTCCATCACGGGCAGAGTGGTGATATCGTTGTCGACGATTTTTATACTCTACATCATAGGCCGTGGACCATTTTTCTCCCGAACTATCCTGTTCCACAAACAAACGTTTTGCATCGCTGTGTAACAATATCTTATTTGTACCTATACACGATCATAATTCGAACACGAACGTGACAATAAAAACATACCTTCAATGAGCACGGTGACCGTGCGCTGAAGTTCTGGGGGCAGAACCACAGTGCCGATTCCGTCGCTGCCGAACCGGGCTGCAGGTGATTTACGGTCCTCCCTGCGTCGCGCAGCTTCTTCAATCGGGTAGTCTCCCGGGTCCAGGTCATAGTATTCTACCTCGCCCTCCTCGTTTTCAAGTGCTTGCAGTTCTCGCGCAGATGTCGAGGTTGGCTCTTCTGTTCCTTTATGCTTGGGCATTAAAGATATATCGACATCGTGAAGCAAGGACTTTAAACTTGGGTCCAGCGTTAGCGATGGCTTTGGCTGAGGAGCGACATGCGCGCCCGCCGTTGAGGAAAACGCGGAAACCTTTGAACGCGTCGAGCAAGATAGAACGCGCAACGAAGCACGAGTGCCGGAGAGCATCCCGACCGCGAGCAGTGTCGAGCAGACGTTAATTTGTTTTGACTGATGGCTTATATAATCACTCATTGACTACCGACGCGCCAGGCGTCCTTCACGTTCTCCCCGAAGTACATATGTCTGGTTCAGACCTTGCACTGTCTCCAAAACAGTCCTCCTACGCGTATGGCGAGCCTCCAAGCAAACGAGCTAGGTTAGAGGAAAGCCCGGCCGTGTCGGATTCCAAAGAACGTAGCCACGCACCCAGTAGCAAGCTCGACGGAAATACACCATCCGTCCCTGGGTCGGATGTTGAAGATGATGATCCGTACTCTTTAGATGCTACAGCCTCCGCCTACGAGCACAAGGCATCGGACTTATACCTCGACACCGTACGCCACCACGCCCCCCGACTCCTGATACTCCCTCATATTCCTCGCAGATTAACAGGGCCTTGCTTGACTTCGATTTTGAGAAAGTGTGCTCAGTCTCGACTTCTAATATTAATACATACGGCTGCCTTGTTTGCGGAAAATATTTCCAAGGCCGTGGCCGCAGCTCATATGCCTATGCTCACTCCATTCATGATGACCATCATGTGTTCATCAATCTGGAGACAACAAAGGTCAATTTCGCCCTTCGCACGTGTCGCGGCGACTCACCCAGTGGATTTTCAGGTCTACGTACTCCCAGATGGCTATCCCGTATCTGACCCGTCACTCGAAGATATTGCTTTCGTGTTGAATCCCAAATTTACGAAAGCATCGTTAGCGAACCTCTCCTCTGCTGTTCTCCTCTCCAAACCATCCTACGACCTCACACACAAGCCCTATTTACAAGGGTACGTTGGTCTAAACAACATCAAGCGCAATGATCATATGAATGTCATCATACACTCGCTCCTTCATGTCCCCCCACTTCGAGACTACTTGCTCCTATCAGATTTTAAGGGGAAAGAAACGGAGCTTGTCAAAAGATTTGCAGGACTTGCCAAGAAAATATGGAATCCGCGACTTTTCAAGAGCCAAGTTAGCCCACACGAGTTCCTGCAGGAAGTTAATCGCGCCAGTTCTGGAAAATTCTCATTAGAAAAACAAGGAGATCCAGTCGAATTCCTTGGTTGGCTCCTTAATCGCCTGCACACCGATCTGGGCGGTACGAAGAAGAAGAACTCGAGTGAGTCCTGGTCGTGTTTGCGGAGTGTCTGTAATAACTCGCACAGGTACAATCTTCTCGACTTTCCAGGGAGAGCTTCGGGTAGAGACGCAGCAAGTCATCGTACGCCCTGACGAGGCTGGCAACGAAAAGCCGAAATTCGATATTGACAGAGGTTGGGACATTAAGATCATGAATCATGCTCGTACCGATCTGTGATTTCCGCCCATCAGACATCAAGTCAATGGTATCGCCGTTCCTCTTCCTAGCAGTCGATCTTCCACCGCCACCATTATTCCAGGACGCAGTCGAGAAAAACATCATCCCACAGGTTAGTATACATTCAGTGTTGGCCAAATATGATGGCGTCACCACACAGGTAAACTCCTCATGTTGGACACGCTTTCCCTGTCACTTATAGTCACGCCCCATCAAAGGAGTCGGCAGGTCAGCTAAGGCGATACAAATGTCAGCGTCTCCCACGATATATTATTCTCCACTACAAGCGGTTCACCAAGAATGCCTTCGTGGAGGAAAAAAATCCTACCATCGTCACCTTCCCGCTCAGGGGCGTTGATTTCCGCGAATGTGCGCTTTGTCGATCTTTCATGTAATAACGTTGCTAACTCATCCACATCTCCGTACATAGACCTCGATGCACCACCTTCGCATCCGCCTACGGTCTACGATCTGATCGCTAATGTTACTCACGAATCCGTAGCGGGCACTACGCGTGACAAGGAAAATACTGTCTGGAAGGTTCATCTCCGAGTTGGAGGCGGAGGGGGTGAGGGCGAAAAGTGGCTGCAAATTCAGGACCTCATCGTCGAAGAGACTCGCAAAGAGATGATCTTCCTAGCCGAAACTGTTTTGCAGGTGAGGATCTTATCCACGCAAGTGGGACTCCTGTTGAAAAACGTGTGACAGATATGGGAACGCCGTGACGCCATCGCTAATAGCATTGACGGAGTAACGAGAATGAATGTCGATCGGCGGTAAACAGGGGTTTGCGTGCGATTGCGCAAAGTGATGGAGATAGCGGGAATTTGCTACGTTTATTAGGATCGAATGCGAATCCGTACCACTTCATGTGTATGATGTAGCGATCCTCGGATAGTGCACTTTTACACCCTCCTCGAAGGCCACATGACAAACATGACGTTTTGTATGGAATAGCTGAGTGGCAAGTGCAAGATGGCAAGGGCTTAGACAGTTGAATATCAGCATTGCACACGAGCCATCGTTCCACAGGAAACTTCAGGCGGCTTCTATTTGCCTTCCTGAGGAGCGGTGTCAGGTTGCGGTCCGCCTGTAGATCTGACTGTTCCTGTTGCGCCACGGATTTCTCTGGGAACCAGATGAAATTAGTATCGCACTTCCCCTAGGCATTGAGTCAAGTGCGCACCTCTTAGAAACGGTCTCCTCAAAGAGCGGTCTGAAAATGTAGACACCTGAGACAACACCTATGATGGCGGCGGGCCCGAAAGTAAGTTTGCGGAACAGTTCAGTTCAGTGGGAACCGCACCCAAGAGGCCGGCGAGAAGATATGGTGTAAGACGCCGAGACATTGGATCGTGTAACCTAGTATGGGGCCTTTTCTTTTGTCACTCAAGATTCAAACTTCAAGCTTCAAAATCTTGAGCAATAATGTGGAGGATTGCTACCCAGGCGCGATTTGTAAAGTCGTGCAAAGTTATTCGGTCGAAGTCTTTCCTTCTTTGGAAACTCCGCGATGGCCACCGGCGATAGTGACCGGCGACCGACACTAGTACTCATCGACTCATAAGGGGCTACATTGAAGCTAGTATATTGGTTGCACTATGTATCGACCTTTATCCCTAACTTCTCACAGGCGGATTGCGCCGCTTGCTCCTTAGCGGTGCGAACCTGAGTAGCGGTACCACTTCCGAGCACCTTACCGCTAACTAAAACAAATATTGTAAAATCATTTTACCGCTTCGATCTCCCATTCGCATACCTTTACATTCTACGGTCCACGTCAAGGCATCAGAAGGGCCGGCGGAGGTTTGTTTCCAACTCAACAGGTGTTGCTCGTTACATCCCTGGAGGTCTACATTATAATGAGATCGAATACACACACAACGATCAAAAAATCAGCTCACGGTTATTGAGAGCCGTGACATATTCTACAACTCTGTGAGTGTCTGTGCCGGTCAACAAAAATGATATTTGACCCACTTCCAGTAGCCATGTTGTGGGGGGGAAAGTACTATGTGACAATGATGATGTATGGGCTTGGGTGTCCTTCACAAACCGTCATCATTGTCGTATTTAAGTCATATTTTGCTATCAGCGAATGCAGACATGATTCTACCATCCAGTGCTTGAACGCCGGTTGGTAGATGAGCCCGTTTCCACAAGACCGTTCCTTGGATCAGAAATTGTCGGAGAAAGCGCTTGGCGGCACAAGGGCGTAAGTTCTCGTTGATCGATAACTTACTTGAACACCTCATTTGAAATCCGGGGCCTGCCAACGGACGCCCAGGATTTAATAACGAGTCATTCGGCGAAGGCGCTTTCGTGCTGGCTGATAAGGCATTAGCTGACATGGGAACCATGACGCCTGTTGGCAAAGTCATCGCTGCGGAGAATAGTGACCGATTTGACATAGATATCGTCAATACAGACCTCCAGGAGAGTCGACGGAACGTGTTAGGTATCCGTTAACCTCGGGTGACATGTACGCAGGTAATATCTCTTACTGCGCCGGATATGCTGTGCAAAGCATGCCGGTCGTCAAAGTACCAGAAAGAGGTAAAATCGAATGAACAAACAAAGATCATAGGGGGAGTTTCTTGTTTCCTTTCATGGAAAGATTGTTCCGCAACTATTCTGATGTTGGGGCTGATCCCGATACATCAATTGTGGTGGGGGGATTCCATCGTGATAAACCACATTACACGAGGCAGACGCAAGCAGTAACCTGAAAGGAGGCCTCGGCGGCTGGGCCGGTCGAGTCGCAATTGCCCACGACTTGCATTGATTTGTAGATAGGCAAGCCGAAATATGGAGGTATGAAGGGGAGACTCCGGTGACCATGCCAATGGTGACAGCTTGGATTCTTCCGGCTATCTATCGTATTCAGCGTCAAAGAATAACTCCGCCATTTCGAAAGGGATCAAGGAGGACGGTGCCGGTGACTTGGGAAGTCGCCACAGCGATCATCTTGGGTGAGTAAAAGCGCCTGTGACAAATTTAGCAATATGCTTCGCAAGTCACCCTTGTCTGATCTCACACGTACATGGGTGGAGGCTGGCTTGGCAGGCAATGTTGGACCATGCACACGAGCCATCTCGGATTTAGAAGTGCGTATTGTTCATATCATGTCATTCGACCTATGCTGATTCACAGGCTAACGTCGGTCCTTTCACGACCACGTCTGAGCAACGCAATGACACGTGAATAGATAACAGGTCTCCAGGACGTGAGATAGGTGTAATGCTATAGAGTGAGATGCAGGGTAACAGTTGGGGGGTCTAGATGTGAATGAAAAGGACGAGAATAAATAAATAAAGAGAGAATGCGGAAGAATGGGAGTTAGTGAAGTCGCTGTCCGATGGAGATACTGAGGATCAGTCTAATTTGTCACCCACCCTCGCTCTCAACCTCGGATTTGAGTGCCTCTAGAGCGAGCGCCGCCGCTGTACCACGTGCAAGGTGTTTGTGTGTCCCAACACCTACGCCATACTCCTTCCCAGAAACTGCATGTATCTATTAGACAAAGCACACGACACAGAAGAAGAATGTTCACTTTTGCATAAAGACTTCCATTCCGGACTGTGCGTTGGCCCGCTCGTCGAGTCCTTCCAGCTGAGAGAAGCAGCCCGTCCTATGGACTGTAGGTCTGGATAGCAAGACTTTTTAGGATGCGTCGTTCAGCGAGAGCATGCTTGACCTACAATTATTCAGCGCGACGATGGGGTCTTGGACTAAGACGATGAGCACGAATGAACCCATCTGGGAGTGGAGGAAAATACCCACCACGAGACATTCTGTGTTGACCTGTAAGGCTCCCATAGCCGAACAGTGATTTTTATACTGTCTAGCAGCGGAGACGTCGAGAAAGTATTAACGATGGCGGTATTGTTCAAAGGCAATGCTGAACGGAGCTGAACGGTTCTGCAGGTGTGCGCCCTCCATGATCGCGGCGTTGCCATTAAGCTTGGGGAATAATACACGAAATAACCAAGCTGCATGAAATAAGGCGCGCTCTCTACACGCAATATCGATCGGACTGTTGGTGCGAAGAAGCGAGAGAAAGAAAGTGACCACGAGGACTTCATGTCGGGTATCTGCATTGGATCGCTCCAAGGACCGTCAAAAAGTAGGGTCCAGGAGAAGGACCTGGAAAAGCCGGGGGGACGCTGCAGTAATTGCCCGCAACTTGGAGAGTACCATTTATTGGAAAGGAGTTCTCTTCCAGGTCCACATTCATCTAGATCAGGTGAGACGGAAAGGAGTAAACGGAGAAGCTACATGCTTGCAGAAACGTTCCTAGACATTTATCTCCTTCAAGACGAGGGCCATTGGGACGTCATGGTAAGCAGGTAAAAACAGCTAACCCGGGATCTGGTGCAGCTGGAGACGAAGCGGTGTCCGAAAGTCATGCGGCTTGTGATCTAGGTGGGCATGAGCTGCCCTCGCTGTGTAGTCTGGTCAAGTGGTCAATCAATGCGCGAACATGTGGAATGCGCGTTGAGCGTTGAACATCTGGAACGGGGTCCGAGGAGCGTGGCGGCATGACATGGCAGTATTTCGGGGAACCTGAATAAGTGGCTAGCGGCGCAGCTATTCCAAGGTCTGTCCGAACCTGAGTAAGTAGTAACTGAGGCCAAACTGAGGCAGGCGATTTGAGCAATGTGCTTACGTAACAAACGTCTGCAAGTCCATAGGGAAGTGTGAACTCACTCACACTCAGCGCTTCATTTCTAGCGACCGTTGGTGCATCTTTGATTCTGATTATAGTTCTGGTGCTTATACCCACCCACACAGCATGCGGAGAGTATAAATCCCTTCAGCGTTACGCCATGGCCCGGCAATCATGATGTAAGCGAAGATTGTCTTATCCCCCGGGCCTAGTAGTAGGTTCAGCCAATTGATCCAACTCGACTAACCGGGCAAATGTCTACATTGGGCCTGCAACCATTTTTCTTGCGGTACTTTCATATCTCTCTACAGCTTGGTGGGTTCCAGCGCCAAGGTAAAATGAAGGCTAATATATGTTCTTCCTTTAACCATTATCACAGTGATGCAATCACCAGGGATCGTTCTGGGAAGCAAATGGTTGCGTTGTCAGATCAGAAACCAGCTACCAAAGGGTTCACCCTCTCTGTCCTACCAACCTGTGGGTTTTCCATCTGTTCACGCAAGAAATGCTTGCACAGCCGGGCCTGCAGAATATAAGGAGATGGTAGCTTGTGAGACTCATTATCTTCAACTTGGTTTCCCTGCTTAGAAAACAAATAGCACCACTCTCGACATGGCGACGGAACAAACTACCCGTAAGTAGGAGCGTCGTTCGCTATCCAATCATTTCCTCACCAAGACATTTTGGCAGATAACCGTCAGATGTTGAATAACTACCTACAAGGAGTCTACAGAGACGACCCGCGTAGCCACTTGACTTGGGAAATGTCGTGTGAGGGCCCTGATAACCGACCTACCTGGCAGGCGATTGCGAAACGTGTGTGCAAACCTTTGGCTACTCCTCTCTGCAACCGACGCTTCATTTACAGTAGACGAGATTGAGTGGGGTCGTGGAAAGGGACCTTCTCGTCGTTCAGCGAAGGAGGCTGCGGCTGAGCAGGTTTTGATCGCTTTGAGGTTACACTCGCAAGAGACTTGATGTTTCAACCCACACAACTGCCTGGTCATCTCCTATTGTTTCAACACCCTGTCTTACAGAATATTCGACCCTTTCCTACCGTAGCGTCTTGAATTTATGTGGTTTCTGATCAAAGGTTCCTGCAGCGGTACAATAACGTTACTGTACTGCTATATACAGGGGTGATGCCATGTATGGGAACGGAACCAAAACAGTCAACAAGATCATCCAGTGTTTGTCAATGTCAACCAACATCTTTTTGCAGGTCCTAACTTTCGAGGAACCGAACGGCATCGTGCCTTTGACGATATCCTTTTTTTCCTTGATGCGGATATCTTCAGTCAAGGTACCGCAGTAGCCACTGCGCTCGAAGCTGCGACCTGGATCTGTCGTGACGAACACTGCGGCCACGAAACAGAAATGTCATTTCGGACAATGGACATGGACTTCACGAAACCGGTCAGATACGGCCCTATTATCTCACTTGACGGTTGACTGCTATCGCCGTCAAACGATGTACGTGTATCCCGCCAACATGAGGCTGTGCAGTCAGGAGTCCGAGGTCAATAACTGTACATGGGGATCGCCCACCTCTTGGTCCTACGAAACTTTTGTAACAAGGAAAGGGGCCAATACTTGACAAATGAACGTCATAACGGTCACGTAGCCTCCGGAGGTTGCTAACACCGTGATATTATTCTCACACACAGCATGGCAGGATGAGTCAGGTCGGCATGCAAAGTATGGCGTTTCCTCCGCTTGCTCGAAGTTGCGGTCGATGTTAACCCCGATGACAGTTACAAAACATCCCACTACAGCTATATTTCATCGCAACACAAGTGCCTCTACTATCCAAACATGGGTGCCGCCGATGTATGTGATTTGCACACAGCTGCGGTACTTGAGCCCAACTCCTATCGGTGCAATTATTCGGATAGTACCTCAAGTTTCTCATTATCTCTTGACCCGAAATGACACTTTCCGACTTCCTGTGGATCCTCGGTTTAAAAGCTCACGAACAGTGCAATTATCTTCAACGGGTCCTAGATATCCATCGTACCGCATCTCTTCCTAACGATCACAGTGACCGTTGTCTTCATGGAGGGTGAGTACTTGTTGACACCGCTTTTGGAGCTGAAATTTACTGACGGTGCTCCTAGCCCCAGGCCAAAAAAGTGACTGGCGAATGTACCTGAACAACTATCTTCAAGGCCGATATGGTCATACAAAACACCTTACCTGGTCGTACACACAATCTGGCCCATCACATGACACGCGATGGTTAGCGATTGCGTACTGTAAGCCATGCTGGTTGGTACTTTCTTACCCAAATACTGATGAATGGTTGTCTACAGATATTGGCGTCGAATATGGGAGGGGTGTGGCCCGCGATAGGGGAACCGCTATGGAAATCGCTGCCGAAACGACCTATCGCGCCCTGACATCTTATTACAACTGACTTATCCTATGTGAAGGTGTGGTCACACGCACTGCTTTGCTTGATTTGGGCCCTAATGTACACCTGTAGGCGCTTGTTGCCCGTCGACGATCGACGAGGAACTTTGGCCAATGTGGCCGTGTGTAACTTGGTATAATTGTGTGTTGCTATTTCGGTCCGGAAATATTTAGGTTATAGCTTGGAATGTACCCACTCTCAGTCAATAGAAGAATGACAGAAGCTAGTCAGATATAAGGTTACCTGCAACGGTTCCGAAGGCGCCATAGTACAAAAGTCCCATGAGATGTCAGGATGCTGCTCGGTCCCGTTGTGAGAAAAGGTTACCACTTGTGATACACAGCCACACTTCGGGACTTATCACATTCCAGACTCGGAATCACTGAAACGCGCAAAATGCTCAAGAATTCAGCTGTCCCCGTCCCGTACTAGCCTTATCGGATCGGTGCTTGGAACAGGTCGAAACTGGCATGCAGCCTACACTCACGGAATGACGAACTTGCCAAGTGCCCGACCGGTTGTTGATCACTATTAAGGAACGAATTTCGATAATCGTGCATTCTTCAAGTTTGTCCCTGGCCGCACTGTGGGCTCGAGGGTGGTTCTGTGGCCTTGAGCCACGAATCCTGGCGCGGCTCTGTGTTACGGGCCTTGCCAAGCCATGAATGCATGATGTGGCCGTCAATCAACCCTTCACCTGTTCAACACTGGCAGGAATAGGTAAAAACTTTTAAAAACGCACAGGTCCAGTGTTATTGTCCCTGTTCGCAAGGACATTTTTCCCGAAGAATTTCCACCTGTCCATGAGGTCTGGAATACAAATTAGGCCTAGGCCATTTGAACCTGAAACTTGTACATCATATCTGCCATCCATGCATCACTTGTGGCACCAGCCCCATCGAGGTATTGACTTCTGTTTCAAGTACCAAAATAAGCTGCATTTGCAGGGGAGTCGGCTAATTGTATACTGTTGAATGTTTTCAACACATGAGCGTTTCGGTGGGTGTTCAAGTTGAAAGCCCCTCCACGCCATCGATACTTATAATCTGATGGTTCGGTGCGTTTTCAGGCGGTGCAGACCTCATGAGAATGCAATAGATCGGATTCCACTGACTCTGGCTCCAGATGCCTTGCTACAAGGGGTTCCGATCCCCTGTGGCGCACGGCGTTTTTCAGACCTTCCTCTCGTCAACGCCGTGGGCCTGCTTGGTCTCATGGCTAGAGGCTGTGTAAGATCGAATAGCCGATTGCCCTACTACATCCTCCAGAGGGATGTCGTACCTGTCCTGCGGAGATAAAGACCCAGGAACTAAACGGAAGCGGATCCATCCTTCCCCAACCCATCTCCTCCCTCTCTGTCCAGGAAATACCTTCGACAATGGGTGTGGTCCCAATCATCCGCCTAGTTGTTCTAGGTGAGCAACATCAACCTGAAAGCAATATTTTACCGACGCCCATTCCAGGAGCGACGACGCTTTTCTCTCTTGTTGAGCTGGGCGTCAGCGCCGATTTAATATCACTAACACAACAATATTACCACTATACGGCTCCTTTCTGTGCTCTTGGTCTTGCTGTCGCGGTGATATCTGTGGTGACTTTGCCCGTCATGTTGGTACCTATTGTGAGGTGCTCTTCCTGAAGTGACTGATCTATCCATGCAGGCTTGTTGTTGATTTCATTCGCCGCGGTGCCTTTACGTCCATGATCGTCGTCGAAGTGGCCTGGTTGTGTAAGACGACGTGTTTTTGCACGCAAGATTGATGTTTATGATGTTGCAGTCATTCTTTGTATCCTCTGGGTGGCCAGTGCGGGCGAAACGATTGCGAGGTTCAATCAGGACTTCCCGCTTGGGTGCATTTACGAGAACAGTAGGATTCAATTCCATGCAATCGCGGTGTGCTCTCCTTGACCACCGCCGTTCTAGCCATTCTCAATGGAGCGTGCCAAGAAATCCAGGCAATGGCCGCCTTTTCATTCCTGAACTTTATCATTTGTGAGTCGGTTCATTTTTCTCATACTTGTTCTAAAGGGTTCGCCAAGTCCTGGTGTACGCTAGCGCCGTATGCGCCATGGCCGTGATTGCTGCAACCCGTGGCCAGGGTGTCTGGCTGTCGTCTGTCAAGGAATCTTTCGGTCCTTTGGCTGGCCCAGTGCCACCCCCCATGACTCAGCACAATAGTGTCGTTGGCGGGCCGGCTAGTACAGTGTGATGTAGAAATCATGTGTAATGTATGTATCTAGTGGAATGGATGCGCCACCGTCGGAGTTTCGGGAATGACCGTTATTGTGAACAGTGTCTCGAGTCTGGTCGCATTCGTCGCCGGGTGGTTGTATTGACACAAGAACTCGACTGCCACCTCGATTGCACTCCTTTGCCCACCTTCCCACGCTCTTCCATTTATTCATCCTTGTTTCGCAAGCGTCCCTGGTACGCAAATTTTCTCTTCACTTACTTGCATTCACCCCGTTTTCCAGTCAACAATGGCCCAACCACAGGGTGACATACAAGAACGAATTGCCGCGGCACGTCGTGAAGCAGAGGTCCTGAAGGAGAAAATCCGTGCGAGCAGAGAGGCTTCCGCTGATACTAGCCGTACGTTCCCCCGCGTGATGCCACGAATCCACACAATGACCCTGTTTGCTCCTAGTGCGTGCGATGGCTGCCGAGGTCGACACCCTTCCCCGGATCGTGATGCGACCCCGACGTGCGCTCAAGGGACACCTTGCAAAGATTTATGCCATGCACTGGGCTGCAGATCGACGTCATCTCGTCTCAGCTTCACAGGATGGCAAACTAATCGTTTGGGACGCTTATACCACTAACAAGGTCCACGCAATCCCCCTTCGGTCCAGTTGGGTCATGACTTGTGCCTACTCGCCATCAGGAAATTTCGTCGCATGTGGTGGTCTAGACAACATCTGTTCTATCTACAATCTCAACAGTCGGGAAGCCAATGGTGTCAGAGGCGCCCGTGAATTAAGTGCCCACTCCGGTTACCTCAGTTGCTGCAGGTTTATCAACGACCGACAAATAGTCACCAGCTCTGGTGACATGACGTGCATGCTTTGGGATATAGAAGCGGGTGTGCGAGTTGTCGAATTTAGCGACCACACTGGTGATGTTATGAGGTAACTGTCCTTCAATGCATCCTCCCCGTTCTCTCACCCCGACATCTTTTCAGTCTATCGCTTGGCCCCAACCAAAATGTCTTTGTCTCTGGTGCTTGCGATGCCACCGCAAAGCTTTGGGATATACGTAGTGGTCGCGCTACGCAAACCTTCACTGGTCACGAGTCCGATATTAACGCCGTTCAGTGCGTCTAGTCGTCCTCTTTCCTCGTCTGTTTCTGATTCTTGTCCACTAGATTTTTCCCCAACGGCGATGCCTTTGCCACTGGTTCTGATGATGCCTCCTGCCGGCTGTTCGACATCCGAGCAGATCGCGAATTGAACAGCTTCACTCATGATAATATCCTTTGTGGAATCACTTCAGTCGCATTTTCAATCTCTGGCCGCATCCTTTTCGGAGGTTATGATGACTGGACTTGCAATGTCTGGGACACGCTGAGAGGCGAACGTGTGGGAGTTTTGACCGGGCATGAAAATCGCGTCAGTTGTTTGGGCGTGTCAGTCGATGGCATGGCCCTTTGTACAGGCAGTTGGGATAGCACACTTCGAGTGAGTGATCGGGAAAATTGTCCCGCAGGTGATCATGACTGACTTCTCGTCTTCAGGTCTGGGCATGATGAAAGTTGGACTGTGACAATTCTTGTTTTTCCACGACATTCCGTCTCCGTTTCTATTTGGTCCCCGGTTCTGTCCCCCCCCTACTATCTGTCCATTGATATCGTTGCCATATTCTCACCCGCCTGCGTTACTTCCAACGCTCGCCTCGAGTCGATCCTTACAGGCCATTTGCAGTCTTCTTTGTGGGCATGCACCCTTTCGCTGCTTTGATATATATACATTGTCTCCTTACGAGTCATCTGCCGCTGTCCAATTTCTATCTCTGATGTCTCTTCCACTTGCTACCAACACTGTGCATATTCCTTCGAGATTCAATCCATTTTTTTCTATCAGCTTATGCTGGTCGGCACGATTCTGGCGCAGTCTACTAGAATACTATAAAGAAAGGCTGTCGATTCGCCACGTCGCATTGTACCACTCACGGCGGTTATTCAACTTGAGCAAAGGCCTTTCCTGACCACGAACTAACGACTCAACTACGTGTCATATCCATGTCTGAGGATGATCGAGCTGCAATGGCTGCGAGAGCAAAAGCAATGGTACGTGTCTCGCCACACTCCACACCTTGTCGAAGCTCACCTCTGCACACAGCTCAAGAAGCGACAGCAGCAGAAGACCACTGGAGTCGCAGGCTCTCGTAGCATCTCATTAGCTAGCCCCCCGCCATCCCGGTTACATACCCCCGCTCCTGCAGAGCCCACGGCACCAGCTGAGGAAGGGAAGCGCGAGCGGGATATCAATGACTTGTACGTTCCTAGTGTTATGACATTTCAATGTCTCTGAACAGTGTATGGTTTTGCACAGATTTAGCCCCAATGATACAGACACGAATTGGATCGAGTCGTTACCCAGGGCTGAAGTCCCAGACGCGAATGCCATCGCCCATCCTCAACCCCAGCGCCCGAGACCTTCGCCAAAGTCCCCGCCGCCCCCTCCAGAGCGTGCAGGCACACCAGCTTCCGTTTCGCGGTCCGTAGTCAACCAGCAGGCTCTCGACGACCTACACAGTCGATTGGCAGAGCAACGTCAGGTCATAGCTTCCCTGCAGACTGAGAACTCTACTCTTCAAACTTCTCTGACCCGCCTTGATGAAATTCAGGACGGTGAGTGGCCAGGTTCCATCTCCGTTCGCCCTTCTTACATTTTGTGAGAGCAGATGTTCGAGAGAAAGCCAAAGCCCTTCAGGAAGAACGGGTTCGCTGCAAAGCTCTCGAAGATGAGCTTGCTCAAACAGTGGAATCTCATGCGGTTGCTACACGTCGTCTTGAGGAGCTCTCTCGAGAAAGGTCTCGATTGGAGGATCTACACAATGTCGCTCAAACCAAGATTGGCAACTTGGAGACCAGTCGCCTCGAATTGGACCAAAGAGTGCGTGAGGCGGACAAAAATGTCGATTCATCAAAGTCCGGTATGTCTTACTCTCTCGTGAAGGCAGAACTCCATTGTGACGCGACGACAGACATCAAACGGTTGGCCTCGGACTTGGGATCAGCACAACAGCAAGTTCATAGCTTCCGCGCTCACTCGACAAAGGTCGAACAGGAACTTTCTGCAGCTCGTGGTCAGATAGTGGAACTGCGCGCGAGTGCTATCGAGGACTCTAAACGATGGCAAGAACAGGATCAAAGTCGCCAACAGACTATTTCTCTTCTGGTCTCCGAGAAGGCCTCCCTGATAGCCTCGGTCCAGCGGTTGGAAGAGGCCGAGATAGGTACAGATATTCTTGATATGGTGTGGACGTTGCTGAAGTCGTCATTCTTAGAGCTCCAGGAGAAGGAAAATTTATTCCTTGCTGAGCAAGTAAAAGCTGCCGTTTTGACCGAGAAGGTCCAGGAACTCGAAATCACTGCTGCGAGGCAAGGAAGCGAACTCGGGAAGACCCTTTCTCGCGAGAAAGAACTGCTGGAACGTGTTAGAGACCAGGTTTGTGTGGTACTTTACTTTTCGAGCCAGAACGGCCTTCATGTGCATGTAGGAGCGCGAAATCCAACTCAGGAAAGCCGAGCTCGAGGAAGTACAAGCCGCTTCCAATCAACATCAGCAACGGGTCCGCGAACTGGAGGAGCAGATTGAGAGTGATGACAGAGCAGACAAATTGGAGATCTCTCTGAAGAACACTCAAGATCGTGCTGACGAACTCGAGTTCCAGCTCAACAGAATCCAACAGGTGCGTTCTTGATACGGTTGTTCTCATGCCGTATTGACACCGCTCTCTAGTCGCATACAACCATCAAGAGCGAGAGAGACCAGCTGGACTCACAGCTTCGCTTGAAAACCGAGAGCGAGGCGGATTGGATGGCCCGACATTCTAGCCTTGAAGCCGACCATGCTGTACTACAAGGGCATCTTCAGTCCGCCAACAATCGTCGTGACGCTCTGCTCGAAGAGCGCGCCTCGTTACAGTCGCAGGTGGAGTTTAACCAGAGTGCAGTCAAGCAGCTCCAGCAAAAACTTGGGGAACTCGCTTCCGAAGTGACTTCCAGCGATAGGGCGCTCCAGAATAGCCAAGGAGAACTACGTGCTGCTCTTCGTCGCGCGGAAGAGTCAGAGAAGACGCAGAAGGACCTACAGGCCGAAGGGACGAGACTCGTGGAGTCTTTGGAGGATATGAGACCCAAGATCGTTGAGTTGACCTCTGTCAAACTTGAGCTGATGGAGCAGATAGAGGGGCTGGAGCACGAAAAGAGGTCTCGTGATACTCTTATCTCCAAGCTCGAGATGGCTCTCAGCGAAGGGACGGAACGAGAGGCAGAGGAGGCGAAGCTACGGAGAGTGTCGGACGCACTTCGGGAGAAAGACAACACGTCACTGCAGCAAAGTATCGCGGATCTACAACAGGGGTATTCCCTACTTGAAGCCGAGCTCCAGTCCGCGCAGGCGATTGTGAAGACATTGGAAACCGAGCGTGCACGAATGCGGCAGACAGAGGTGCGACAAGCAGATCTTAGCAACCGGATGAACGCAGAAGCACGGCGCCGAGAAGAGGAAATCTCCCAACTGGGATTCGCCCTGGATTCGTCACGCAAGAACGAAGCAGAACAAAGCCAGCTCATTAATCACTATCGGACAGAGATCGAGGCGCTACAGAGCGAGCTGGTGGCCAAGGAGGAAGAGTTGGAGAGCGTACAAAAGACGCCCATCACCGACGATGGCCTCCGGTCGTTGGACGACGAGATGCTTAGCGCCGTGAAGCAACAGCACGCCATGGAGCTTTCGTCTGCTCAGTCTCAGATTCGTGCACTGGAGACCGCCGTCTTCGAGTCGCAGGACAAGGCGCATCGGCTCCAACGACAGATCCATATTCTGGAGGACCAACTTGCCTCGCGTTCCGTTTCGAGGGCTACATCAAGACCCTTTTCCCCCGGCGCACGACCTTCCAGTCGGACGAGCAGCGATTTACGGCGTGGATCGTTGACCTCCAAGTCGAGCAGTCTCGTGCCACCCACTCGATCTGTCTTCGACGTCGGGCTTTCACCGGAAACGCGTCACAAGCGTCAAGTCAGCCTGAGCATGCTGAAAGCCAGGATCGAAAGCGAAACGGCTGCTCATAGGCAAACGCCACCGCCGAGGGGTCTGTCCCCCGTCCCGGATTCAGTCTCTGACATAGACTCTTCTTACTCCCATCGACCTCAGTTTATGGACGAATCGCACATCTTTTGGTGTCACTCGTGTCGCGGAGAATTAGTTATCCTGTGATACCCTACTTTGCACCATTCGTCACTCTGTTTATGATACTAACTGGAATTCATTAATGTGATTATACGTATACGACCTGTTGAATGCCCAAGACGACTGTTGAGACTACATGGTGAAAAAAGAATATAATCAAGAAACAACACGTTAAGAAGCGAAAGGATCTCTCATCGTTCGGAGGCTCCTTACTCGGTGCATTAACACCTAGACATTCCGGGTGAGCTTCTCAATCAGACGAGACGGAGAAACGCTTACCTCGACCTCCTGAGGCTGCAGAGTACCCTGCTTGCGCTCCTCCTCGACGCCTTTCTCGATACTCTCCAAAATATCTTGGATCAGTTCTCGATAGTCGACTCCGAAAAAGTTGGTCAACTTGGCTGCCTTGCGTCGCCGAATTTGGAACAGCGACGCCTTTGGAGAAGCGTAGAATTCGGACGACAGCGATGTCATGGACGCGTTCGACGGAAGCGAGTGTCGTCGTTCCGACCGTAAGGACGCTGCAATCGAACCACGGCGAGGGTTCACTGCCACTTCCTCGTCAAAGGGGGACTCGTCGGCTTCCCCATGCAAGAACCGATGAAGTTCGACGAGAGACTTGCGGTCGTCCTGGAAAACGCATGAGTGCATGTATATGCGCCAAACTACAGACACGTACCCGATCAATGATATCAATCAGGGAGTTCAGGGAATGCTGATAGTTGAGATAGACAGAAGATTGAGCCAAGGTTTGTTGATATCCTGACAAGGATTCGGTGAACGAATCAGCGAACGACTGCGCGAACGAGGAAGGGCTGGAGTGTGGAGTGTCTTCCTTGTGAGGAAGCAAACATCTCGAAGAATCCGACGGCCCCCCTCGATGAGTTGTCGTTGTCTTACCCATGTACGCAGATTGGTTCGCGTTGCGAGACGAGGAAGGAATATCAAGAGTTAAAACAAAGGGATTGACATCGGTAGGGGACGCTGGCTGAGAGAGTGGTACTGCCTGGGGACGACTCGGGCGAGCATGAAAAAGCATTTGAGGCGGCTGAGTACCAAACACCTGTAAATCGAGTCAGCAGTGCCAATCATTCAGAGAGACGGCACTACGCACCCTTTCCATTTTCTGCGCCCGGCGGACGTAGAGAGCTTTCTCCCTCTCATCCAACTCCTCTTTGCCACGGTCAAACTCATCCCGAGGTGGATTCTTGTTCCCGCGAAGCCAACGCTCGCGGTGGGATTCTTCGGGGGCCGCAGGAGGGGCCGAAGGGGGACCAAACACACTTCCAGTAACAGCCTCGGGAGGAACACGCGAGCCAAGGAAACGATGCAGCCTTGCCAACTTTTCTCGCTTTCGTCGCTTTTCAATTTCAGCTTGCGCCTCGGAATCAAGCGAGTCGACGAGAGAAGGCGTCGAACTACTGTGGTTGAGATATCGGCGCCTATTCTGATTCGGAGGGAAAAGACTGAGGTCCGACACATCGTCATCGGATAGATCGATGAACGATCTCGTAGAAGCAGCATCCGACGAATCCAAGAGCTTGGGCGAGCGAAAAGGGCCCTTGGCTGTCATCCCATCCTGCTCGTCGTCTACATACAACGTAAAACCCGCTGCCAAAGGAGTAGAGTGTCTGCGACCACCCGGAGACCACAAGTCATCCGTCTGCCACGGAGACGAAGGCTCCGTTTTCATACCAGGAGCTTTAAGAGACAGCGAGACAGACACGGCATGTCGGTAGTTTTTCTGTTTCGTCAGCAAGGCTGCCAACGACGGCGAATGCGACTTCTTTGACACGCGGGATTCATCCGTGTCAGTTATTGAACCCTCTGCACCGGGCGTCCTGCCGAAAACGCGAGCGAGCTTGCGGTTTCGCCAAATACGGTCTGCTCGTTCGTTTGCAGCAAGCTGATTCGTCGTAGGGGGAAGAGGCGATACGGGATCATGAACATGATACGGCGACGAAGACTTGGAACGCTTCTTTGGCTTGAGCTTCCTACCACGTTCAGCAGCCAACTCTGGCGCTGTGGGAAGAGAAGGTTCTTCGGCACCTTCTTGTGGGGGAAAAGGCGGCGGCGCAAATTCGAGGGGCGAATAGGGAGAAGGTGGGTCTGAGAACGGCCGCAACCGTGAGGTGATATATTCATCGGAGGGACTAGGTGGAGCAAATATCATGGAGGACAGCGCAGTAGAAGACGAAGCGCTGGGATACGTAGGAGATGGTTGTTGCACAGTAACAGATGTAGGACTCGGAGGAGCGAATCTCATGCTCGCAAGGGACGCTGATGAAGGATTATGACGCGAGATAGAATAGAGGCTGGACGGGGGGATGGTAATCGATTGAGGTTTGCGGCTAGATGGACGGATTTCCTGATTTTTATCCTGGATATTACAAAGATTCGGTTCGTCGGGCGTAGATGCAGAAAAGAAATCAATGAAGGATAGATAGTCGTTGCCCGTGACACTGTCAATGGAGTGGAGCCGTGATGAATTATGAGACATGGGGATAGAAGGTAAAGATAGGCGGGGTAGAAGATGTGCTGGAGGAAGTGGAGGAATGTGAGTCGGGTCGCTAATTGGACTTGATTCCAAGTGGATTGGATATGAGCGTATCGAAGCGGTTTCAGATTGCTCAAGGTGTGGTCCTTGCTGTAGCGCGTGAATATACGACGTCGCGGACTTTGACTGTCGCGATGGGATGAGAAAGTTGAACCGACATCACGAGAACAGAAGCACATACGCTGACCGTGGCTGTATCGCTGTCACCAAACCTGGATGCTGGTTGAGAGGCAGTTTGAGCGAGTGCGACAGGCACGTGCCGCATTTGTCTATCTGGGGTTGCGGCGTTGAGAGCAAACCAACACTCGGTATCAACAGGATCGGGTTACCTTGCACCGCATCCACGTCACCGGATTCGGCACGGTCGTTGCGGCGATCTGAGTCATTGCGGGAACCCGAGAAGAGGTTGAGAGAGTCGCGACCCATCCACAGGATTTTTTCGACCTTGTGGAGTGCGTTTGACGGACGATGGTCAGATGCACTAGCACGCCCTCGGATCTCAGCTGCAGATCGCGACGACTCAGATTTTGGCTCATTTGGGAGAGGTTTGTCAGCCTGTTTCGGTGTCGGAGCTTCATCTAGAAAGGCGGTGTATCAGTGTCAACCAGGAGTATCACGGCGGGCCGCGCAACGAGGCGTACCGAAATCCGGGTGGGGTTGGGTATTAATAGAAGCCAGGATGGGGGTGGGATTGAGGTATGGATTCGGAGTCATCGGCCGTGACGAAGAGCCCAACGCTGATTGGCTCGCAGCGCGACCGTCCGATGGAGACGTCGTACTAGGAAGCCAGAAATCAGAACCAACGACCGCGCTCTTCCTTCGCTGTTCCTTGCTTCGCGTCGTAGGAAATGGCTCCTGTTCGCGCTGACCTGCCTTGCGACTGCCCTTGGCTTTTCGCGGTGGGGGTGGCGGTAGGCTGATGGGAAATCCCGATGACGGCGAGACATGGTACGCGCTCGTGGGCGAGCTGCTATTGCGACGGGTGAGCTCATCGTGCTGGAGCAGGGCCTCGAGGTTTGGCGAGATCTGCAGGTTCAGATGGCCGGGCTTGGGAGCGACGAGCGGACGTGCAGGCGACGCCGAACGAGGAGTAGACGACATCAACTTGATCCTAACAGGTCGTTGAAAGGAGGAGAGTTGTGGAGGAAAAAAAACACATTGCACTCAAGTCGAGAGGCTCGCTTAATTTGAATACTATTACCTGTGCGGCGCAGCTCGTGCTAATGTCAATCCCGTAAGTCTGCTTGGCCCTCCTCCCCACCGTAAATATCCCTCTGCTAGTAGTATCCCAAGTCCGAAATCCGTCCTTGTTTCTCAAACTACATGTTACAAGCCTCGAATAAACACCCGGATCCGAGGACGACTTCAATTGGGTTGTCACTCAACGCAGGCTTTTAGACCTTAGCAACCACACAGATCCGTCAAGCCCCTTGACGACCATCCGCGATGACCTGACAACAGCCGAGCCGCCATCCGTGACTACGTACTCGACCCGCCCTATGATATCAGAGCCGACGCGTGCAAGTCCGACATGCATCATGATAAATTGCAAGGAGAGCAAATAAAGTAATACTACAGAGGAAAAGAGAAACATCGAAATGTCACACTGGGATTCTCCGGGGTGGTAATGGAGGCTTGCTATCCGGCTTGGAGGTTGGTACTGCAATCGAGGTCACTTCTGATGCACCCAAAGGCAGCGTCGACTCGCCGTCTCCCGAAATATTAATTTCAATCGACACCCTTCGTGTTTCGTCCCTGGACGCGATCGTCTGTAGTGCTTGCGAAGCCGCCGAGACGGATGGGGCAACAAGGGATTCATCCATGGTTTCTGCTGCGTGTCTCATCGCGACAGAAGAAATAGTCCGAGGAGGTAAAGGCGGTGGAACGGAACGCGGAGGAGGAGAAATCACTTCGGATGTGAGAGAGAACGGAGCCACGTCATAATTCCGATCATTCACATCACCGCCTCCAGGCGAGGTGGAAGACGATGGTTGCGCATCTTGACTCTGTTGTCCTGTCAGAATGGGGCTCTTCCACAGACGATACATGCTCTGGATCGCTGCACCCTTTGGCTTGCTTTCGGCGGCAGGCGGGACGGGTGCAACATTTCCCATGGACATCACTTCGCCTCTGTGACTCGCATGGATTCCCGGGATCGTCATCATACGTCCTTGGGGGGGCTGAGTGTGAATTAACGATGGTGCAGGGTTCCCTTCCGCGACTTCTGTAAGGTCGCGGTCTTTGAAAGGATCACTGGACACGTTGTCGCCCAACGAGCGTGACAAGCCCGGGGAAGTCGACCCACTTGAATGCGGAGTCATGCGACCACCTGACAGGCTCGGCGACCTCCCCTTCTCTCTACCACTTCCTTGAGGAATGGGAACGGGAGATGAACTTCCGTTGACTCTTTCCGACTGCTCGCGTTCTCTTCGCTCTATAACCGCTGCACGCATGTCGGCATAACTCTGGCGACCATAAGTGCTCTCGGTCCGGGGGCGGTGATCAGATGGGCCCACGTCAGGAAGGTCATCCGGAGGCGGATTCCCGCCACTGTCCTTCTTCACGCCCCAAACGCCCCACTTCCGCATCGCTTCTTTGGCGGTATTACTGAGTGCTTGTTTGTCCCCGGCTTTTGACTTGAGCGCGGACAAGAACGAGCTCGTGGTGGTCGTCCCCAGGGAGTTGCGTGGACTCTTGGAGGTCGCGCTGGTGTCGGAGAGGTAGTTGGAGGACTCGTCACCGCCTACTGAAGATGAAATAGAGTGAGCTCGTGACGACCTTGAGCGTGTAAGTGAGTGTGCGGATGACGGACGTGGGGAGAGATATTCATGGACATCCTGGTCATTGTCTGAAACGTCCGAGGGTTGTATAGTGGGGGTATCAAGTGGAGGAGTAAGGCTGTCATCCGGTTCTGCACTTCGTTCTCTCCTGCCGCGGACGGCGTCTTCCTCCACTTCCTTTGCGTGTTCAGAATCGAGTTCGGAAGAGAACCAAGAGCGTCGCCTAGCTGCGGTGGAAGCCTTCTCTGATGGTATGGTTACAGAGCAAATAATAGGGATGCTGTCCAGTGACGGTGTCTCTGTCGCTGGCTCCAGTTCGGAGTGAGTACGCACAAGTGTAGGTGATCCTGGTTCTTCTGATGGCTGGGAATCTACGAGGGGAGTGGAGGGTTTGGCGACTCCCTCCGGAGCTGCCGCTGGCATCGGTTTGTCCAAGCGTACGGCATCGGCCCATATTCCACCACGGTGTTCAAACTCGACACTGTCGAAGAAACTGATATCGTCCATGTTGGGCAGCACTACAGAATCGATGATCTGTCCAACGTTCAGATTCCAAGAGAGTACATCTGTTTCAAGTATCCACTCACGATCTCCTCGATTTTTGTCTCGATGGTGCTCAAAATCATGCTCCAAGTAATCTGCCGGTCGCTCACAATAGGCTCGACGTTCACGACCATGCGCGGCGGCTTCGTGAAGGCATACCACAAGCGGCCACTGGGAGGGCGCTTCACCTTGACGAGAAGGTTGCCTTCGAGCTCGCGGACCACCACAGCCAAAACGAGTTTGACGGTATACGACTTGAAGCGTGCTCCAAGATTGATCACAGCAGTCGCCTCGACGGTGGCACGAATCTCGCCCTTGTACGAAACGCCCACCTCCAACGACGCGTCACCTTCCTTTGTGAGCTCTTTGAGCATAGGCTTGCTAAGCGTCGGTGCCTTGTCACCGACCGAGAATTGGGTCACAGCGATGTCCGTGAGGAAAGCGGGACGCTTGACTTTGGACAACTTCTTCATGAGACGACTGATGATTTGCGTCTCGAGCATCTGGGTCCTGTAAAAGCTATAAAAGACGCGTCCCAACAACGCGTTGAACCATCGCATCGGGATGACATCCGGTTGTTCGTCCAGCGTAGCGACCAAGTAGTTCATTTCGGATGGCAAGAACACGGGCTTGAGCGGATTCAGCGTTGGCGTGCCTGATGGATGGTCAGACGCATGCACGAGAGCCAGATACCAGTCCTCCATGTCGACGCAGGACCGGACAAAGATGAACCAAGGCGCCACGAAGGCCTCTTCCCGCGCGACCTCTCTGCTCTTCTCGTCTTGTTCCCGCTTCCTCGCGCGGTCCCCATCCACCTTCTCGTTCTGTTCCCCGTCGCCAGACGCCATCGCCTTTGACACGCTCGGCATGCTTTCCTCGGCGCCCCTGGACCGAGGCCGCAAGCAAATGGCATTCCGTCGCGTGAACAACTCCCCATCCAACAACCCCTCGGGATAAATCACGACGTCATGACCGCCCAACTCCACCGCCGCCTCGCACTCGGTCATCCCCTCATCTTCATACAAATACATCACCTTGCCCTTGAGCACGACATACCACATGTCCTTTGGACGCGAACGCTTGGGGTCTTTCGAGCGCGAATCGAGGTACGATTTGACGAGCGTCACGTACGAGCCGTCAGAAGAGGACTCTTCAAAGCTGCGTCGGACTGTGAGCCAGCCTTTGCGGGTCCGCGGGAGGTCGTTCAGGTCGCTGGGCGACTCGCTAGGGGATTCCGAGAGACCATTAGGGGGATCGTGGTCACTGCGTTCCGGAGAACGCGATTTGGCATTCTTGGTTGTGTCGGGGTCGGGTACTGGGACGGAGGTATAGACGGTGATGAAGATGAAGGTAAATATGACCAGAGGGATGAACGTTAGACCGCCGAGTACATATGCGTACAAGAGTGCACGAAGAGACATGAAAAACAGCGAATGGTGCGGATGGCTGGACGGTGTAGTGGGTGTCCAGAGGGGCGTGCACGGAGTGCGCTGATGACGGTAAGAGGAAAATAAAGGAGCGGACTCGACGAGCGGCGGTGATCAACGTTGGCAACACGTCGACTTCAAGGACACTGCGTTTTCCCACATGCATGCCTTGCACGTGTACATATGTCTTATTTCCGCAATGCGTGGACCACATAAGGCCGACTCGCAGCAAGTGGTTTCAAAGCTTGCGTGACATTTCGAAAAGACAAACTGGCGTAGCACAAGATCGATGTGAACGGGGTGACATGCAGTGCATTGAGATAGTGGCAAGGAGACAAAGTAGGATCATAGAAACGAGTCATCTGTCCCCAAAGGCGGACAACGAGCTCTTTTTCGGGCAGTCCTCGAGAACAACCCCCTCTTACATTGTTCGTCAGGCACCGGAATCACCGCACGCCAATGACCACGAGTATACTCCCAGTCATCGATCTGCAACACACTAGGAGCAACCATGGGCGGGTGTACGCTATTGACTGCAGTGTACGTTGGCACCGTCAGACGTGTACCGAAGGAAGCGTCCTGGTATGGCACCCAGCAGGAGGTCTCTCGGAATTGTGATGGACAGGGGGTAATGATGATGGTAGGAGCGACAGCGTCAGTAGGACGGATGACGACGGGTTCTTGCTGTTGGGAGAAGAAACATAGGGATGTCTGAATTGAACCCAGATGCAGGGGTAAGGATCGCCGACGTTTTCGTGTCCGTCGCTCCGGATTGACGGTATCGGATGAACGGAGGCCCTGCGGAATAAACGCGTGCTTGATGGACGGAGAGCCTCGAGGTTCTGGACACTCCATGATTCGAGAATGATCTTCTGTCATCTCCGCCAACGGGTCCAGTTCTGAGAGTAGTTTTGACACATGGCCAATGTCTTCTTCTAACACACCCTTCAAGCCGAGTACACCCTTCTCGCAAAGGGCCCTCACATGACACCAGGAAAGGTCGACCGGTACAAGTGAAGACGCGAGGTTCAGGTCGATGTGCTAGGTGAAAACTTTAGCCAGAGCCGGATCCAAAATATGTGGCTAGAGCAGACTCACGAGGGTATCTTCACCCTCGGCTGACATGATGTACTCGCAAGTCAAGCCATCGCGCGCTGCGGTGCGACAGACAAGCCATCATGACCGTCCCCACCCGCACCTCTGAGCGGTTCGCTATGACGGGAGACTTTGGACCGGCAATCGCATGTAACCGATGCCGGCGGAGAGGCGAAATCCGAGGAGCATGAATCTCATGACAAGTTCTACGGGCGTCCTGTGTGTGTGGACGTGTTCGGTGAGGACAGCCTGTGACAGCTTGAATAATATACACTCATATAAAGCGGCTTAGACAGGGGTGAACGAAATATGCCGGCAGAGACACAGCTTGCCAATCTGCAGAGCAGCTGTCTTTCGCAACATAAGCAAGCCCAGAGTCTCATTGGCTGATTCGGACTAGTCCCAGAAAGTGTCAGATCGATAGACTAACCATACGGAGAAAGTTTGAGCTTTTGCAGATAAAACTCGCTGTCGCGTTCCTGGGAGTGGACAAACGCGGACATAGTAAAGTTTATCGTATCCAAGTGTTTACGACACGTTGTCGAGGTTCAAGTTGGCACGTCATACCTGCTGCCAATCTGTGTGACGGTGGTGGCGATTGAAGGGTATTTATTGAACAAAAAAGCCGACATGCGAATGGGGACCACGTATGAGGATGCGGAGGTGACCGACGGACAGGTGACACGTAGATATGAAATGGGGGAGTAGAAAGTCAAAATGGAAAACGAGGGGCACCGTCACGGGGCGTGGCTGGCTTCGCGACGAATAAGTCAAGGGCTATTCCAGAACGATGCACCTGGGCTCAGCTGTCAAAGGGGATGGGGCGTGATAGAAATCATATCATCAACCCAACATCGGAGTGGGAGGATGGAGCAATGCGTGTGGAACGGGCGGGCAACGGCGGACGGGGACAGGAGGACGAATTCCGAAGGAGGTGGAGATGGGATGAAGCTGTACGAACGAGCGGTGCGAAAGAGTTACATGAGGCGATCATTATCAGTGATGCCTCGAGGCCCGCAGAGAGACTGAGCAGGCTTGTTTGGGGAGGAGGGAGCCAAAGGATAACTAAGCGGGATACGCCAGGGGGCTGGCTTGGGAAAAAAGGCTGGACGTGTGTAGTGGACAAAGGTCGTGTTAGCGCCCATAAAAAAAAGGCCTCGAGGCCGGCTGCTATTTAACAATCAACATTACACATCCTCCCCTGCAGATGCTCACTGCAGCTTTCCGTGGCACCCCTCCCCCGCAGATGCAGCGCCGTGGCAGATCCCGTCACATCTCTCCAGTCGCACTCGCAAGACAAGCCTCCGAAGAGCGCAGACGCCTCGTCCCCCCGTCCCCACCCGACCCGCAGTCCCTCGAGGACCAGATCCAGGTCGCGTACGCACTCGACAACATCCGTCTCGCAAAAATCCTCCTCCTCAAACTCAAAGGCATACACGTCGCCGACGACACAGACCCCCGGATAGACCAGGTCCGCGACGAGGATTTCGACATGTGCTTCGCCCCCTCTGGCCCCCTCACCCTCGACGACGCCGACAAACGTGCGCTCCAGGAGACACAGCGCAAACAAAGGCAGTGGTGGCACGAGTCTCAGCGCGCACAGCGTCTCAGAGCCTGTGAAAAGCTCTGGGAGGACGAAAAGAACCGTCTCCACGCAGACAGACTCCGTGCTCTCCAACGACGAGAACACGTCCAGCAGGAACGTACCCGTCTTGCAGACAAGAACATCCACCACCGTCCCACAAGGGTACGTTCTCTACCCCCCTCGTCAGCCTCCTCTTACCGTATGCTCCCAGTCTCGCTTGCAGACCCTCTCCACCAATCGAGACCCGGATCCGTTCCAGTATACCTTCATGCCGCCGTCCAACTCATCCACCTCGACACTACCTTGTCGCTCACCCAAGCTGCCCACCAAGGCCTTGGCCCGTTCACCTCGGCCCCACAGTCGCTCCGTCTCTTTCAAAGAGGTCATCAATGCCATGAACGGCCAGCTCTTCCCTCTCGACGCCTCTGAGCGTGCAGAAGACGCACGACGCATCGCCGGCTTGCCTATCCCGGGTTCAGCCCCCCACCGACGCAAGGCTTCCGTGCGTACAGAGCTCCTCGACAGTCTTCTCCAGGTCGTCGAGTGGCAAGAAGGAGAGAGACGAAAGGCCAAAGGTAAAGAGGTGGTACGCGACCAACGGACACTGAAATCCTCAGTTCGTGGTCCCACCCCTATGCCTTCGGCCCCGTCGTCACACTCAGTCACATTCTTGTCCTCTTCCGCATCCCCTTCCCGCTCCAGCTCGTGGCTCTCTTTTGGCAGCTGGCGCTCCACGGCCACCGACATCACTACTCCTGATTCCCCCGTGTTGGCTTCTCCCTCTTGCCAACCCTGTCTTCTTCCCACTCTTATCGAGAGTCAACGTGAGCCCCACCCACGCTGCGCTTTTGTTCGCATCTCTATTGAAGAGAGCCCCTTGTGTCTCCCAATCGCGTCGCACCATGGGCCCACTCCTCTTGAAGACGATGATCCCCGTGCGACGCCTTCCGGCGCGTCTCTCGCCATACGAGGCGCTTTGGTGAAACGCGTCACCCGCTCCGTCACCACCATTGTCGAGGCCGCCAAGGGTCTCCAATCCGCCTATATCACCGCCACGATGTTCACCGCTGGAACTCCATACCAGTCGGTTTCACCTCCACAGCCTCACGGGTCATTGCGGTGTCAGCGGCAAGCGCGACGCGAGGGCTATCGCGCACTTGCCAAAGATGTCCAAAGGTTCACAGATAACAAAACGTCTATTAGTCAAACTTCCGAACCTGTGCATTTCATCCCGCTCGTGTCGCAGTCATCGGGGACTACCGGTCTACCGAAACCCCCTGTCCCTAAGAATGCTGTCATATTTCCTTCACCGCTACGACCCCGTACACCCCCTGCCGCGCTGGCGTATCGTATGCGACCCGTCGCGAATCCCGCCGTTCTCCGGCTAAGGGCTTTGCAAAACCTCATGTATGCCCGTGGCAAGGAGTGGGAAGGTCGGGCGCGTGAAGGCGGGCTCGGGTGCGGCAAGGAACGTGTACTTGGCATAGCCTTCGAAGGTAGGGGCAGAAGTGGGCTTGGATGCGAGGTTCGCTTTGTGGTAGCATGACCCGCCCGCAACGAACTCTCCCGATCCTTGCTGCATGTAATATCCTGCGAGGTTTCTCCGAAAGGACTTTATAATGGGTTATGCACATTTAATGCTAATTATTGTTTCCTTCTTTCCTGCATCCTTTTTTTTTTTCCTCTGTACGACTTACCGGTGTCCATGGTGCGCATTTTAGGGGTGATGCATCTGTTGTATCGATATCTTTGTGTCTGCATCCCGTGATATCCCTCATGCTTTTCCGTACAATACCAATGACTTCTCCTTTCCCTCGTTCATATTCCTGTTCTGCTTTCGTATCGCGTAACCTTGTCTTTCCATCTTCCCAACCATTTTCTCACACTCCCTTAGAATGACAGCTTTCCACCTACAATGCAATGCAATAATAGATGATCATTCTCGGATATCGTCAAGTCGTTCTGAGCAAGCTATGATAGTCAACAGGGTATCAAGATTACGGTTATTGAAATTATCGACTAAGGTCTAATGTAGATCCCCCTTGCGACCATGCCCGGTCCAACACCGAGTGCTGAGCCCATGGTGACGAAGGAATACGATTTGGACCAACACTAACTGGTGGCGCAGGAACAGCATTCCGTGTAAACATGGGCGGCCGCCGTGGCTGCTGAATACGTGAGCCACTTGGTATGTCCATCGCGCGCTGCAGGGGAGGCCCATTTCCCACCGGTGCCTGTTGAGGCTGAGGCTGAGGTTGCGGTTGAGCAGCGTTGGACTCCCAGCCTCCCCTATCTTGTTGTGGCTCATGGTCAAAGTTCCAGGCACCGAACCTAGAACCGCTCGAGGCCGACTCACTCCGCTTCCGCTTTGGGTCCAGCCGCAACGTTGAAAATCGTCCGCTCTCTTCTCGATCCAAGTCCAGAGTCACGCCCTTTTCGGCGAGCGCAGCGGGGTCGATGCCGAGCATCCTCCGTAGCTCTTCGTTTTCTTTCTCCAGCCGAACGATTTCAGATTCGCGTTCGAGCGCCCAGTCCTCACGGATATTCGGTGGCGGGTTCTCGGTGAGGGTGTCGAGGAGTGATTGGACGTCAACCTCTGTATCCTCCAAACTTTCATCAGCAGGTTCTGGATCCTCCCCGGTCATGGAGCGGTAGAGTGCTCGGAGGCTATGCGCAAGACGCTGCATGCTTATGGCGGTCTGCGTCTCCGTCGCAAGGTCGTTGAATTGATTCTGCGAGTCGCACGCAAGTATGAGGCCTTCGTAATGGCGGGTCAAGGTTAATTCATGCTGCTGCGCCGCCAACTGTCGAATAATTCCCCGCATCAATGATAGATGATTAAGTGCGATGATTGCAAAACCAGGACGCACCGCGTGATTGCGGAACTTCGTCATGATGGTTTCCATAGTGTTTTCGTACTCCTTGAGAAGGACGCTAAGTTGCTTGTTCTCGTGCAATAGTGTTTGATTCTCAATGATGAAATGGGCGTTCATACGCTCCAATTCGGATTCGAACGTCTCTGCGGCGGAGGCAGGATTAGCTCCTGCTGCGCACGGCGAGCAGAGGACGGACGGACCTTTTGAGATATCGGTATTAAATCGCCTGAGCGCAAAACCTGAACCGGAATGTGCAGCTTGGTCCTGTTGAGTTGCCGCCTCAGCCACACCTGGTTAGGGAAGAGGATGTGGACGGAACCTTGAGCGAAGCGGCTCTGGATTGGAGTGCACTGGTCATTTTTTGGTTGTGAGCGAGCTGATCGCTGAGCTCGTGGACGAGCAGCCATGCGCGGAGCAGGTCGTTGTCCATGATCATGTCTGGGGGTGTCCCAATAAGGAAGAGGTGTATATGAGAAGACGAGCACTCGCCGACGTTGCGTTCGACGCTTCTCGTAGATGCTAGACTGGTCAGTGCTCGGCTCGGATGACTACAGACTTATGCGACGGTGACGGTGGAGTTGGAGGGACTCGTGGGAATCCCGCAGAAAGGTGTCGGCACATATGCGAAACTCTTTGAAGCCTTCTTTGTCTCTTTTGTTTTTATCGTCTCAGTGATCGTCCCTCAGCTTCTGTACAACATCCAACACAAACACTCCCTTTCGCCGTGTTGAAACGCACTTGACGCACTTCTTTTCCGTCCCTGCACAGTCTGGTGGATCCCCATCCGAGCACGTTCCACTCGGCAAACGTCTCCATTTCAACCAGCACTTCGCCCGCTTATCCGACCTTCTCTCGATATCCTCTCTTTCGCCTCGCCTCCTCAGTGCTACCCGTCTGCCACCTCTCCATTTACTCTAATTCCCTCAAAATATGTCTTCGGCTTCGACCTCTGGTCTCTCTGCGTCTGTAACCCGTATTCTGTCCTTCACTGGCTTTGCCAAGGAGCTCAAGACAAAGGACATCCAAACTGCGTTTTCCGAGTGGGAAAACATCGGCGGAGGGTTCAAGATCAAATGGAAAGACGACACTAGCCTGTTGATCGTCTTCCAAGACGCTTCTGTAGGTACGTCGTTATATACACACCATGCTCGTGCACAAGCATCCTCATCAAATTTTCGCCTGGCTGCTTATATTAGCCAAGCGTGCCTATCTCCACGCCCTCGCATTCCCTCCTGCCATTCTAGCGACCAATTCATCAGCATCCATCAAACCCTATGATGGTCCTGATGCGCAGAACGTCATCCAAACAGTAAATTCCCGTGGCCAGCACAATAGCAATCCATCACGTGGGCACAACATGCGCGCCGCCTCCATTTCCGTTTTCCCCAACCGCAGCGCCAACAACAGCCAGAACGGCAGCAGTCTCCGTAACGGAAACGGTCACGTGCTTAATACAACCATTTCAGAGCATTCCCCCAAGATCAATGCCCGGGAACCATCCCCTACGCTTCCCTCGCTTCCTTCTCACCCCTCGTTGAACGATCTTATTAATTCGGCCGTCTCTCATGAGGATCCCGCAATCTTGCACGCCGAGGGCCCCCCCAAGATCGGTGACCCAGGGAAGAGAATGCTTGGAGCTGCACTTGGTGTGAGACACCCCGCGTTGGGACCACGCGTTATCAATGGACATTCGACTGGGGGAGGCAGCCCTGTCTCTACGCCGCGTGGCCCACTCGACTCGACTATGCGAGACGTCCAGAGGGCAATGGGCAGTCTTGTTGTTGAGTGAACATGTCCGTCTTGTGTTTCAAAGTTTGTGTTTGCAGTGGCGCATGAGTGTGTGTAATCGATGTTTTTCCGTTGCTGATACGCACCACTTGGGCCTTGTTTATATTTGCGTTTCTTCGCACTTCCGCATGTCCATGGTCCGTTTTCAGTGTCCTTCATTAGTAGTTTCATCCAGGTACAAATACACTGTCACCATTATTCATCCTGTACAGCTCGGTGGCTGTAGGAAATAGTTGGAGTGATTTTTCCAGCGATGCGGGCCGCAGCCGCAGCCTATTGATCAGGGTCGCGGCGATGGGCTGCCATACGCTCCTGAATTGAAATCGCTGACCCTTCAAGTTCGTCAGAAAAAAAGGGTGCGTTGGCCACATTTGTCGTCAATACCTGATGTTATCCGTCCAGCTCGTAACAAGGAAGATAATCGCATGAGCCGATCAGTGATCATGACCATTGAGGCCTTGCTGGAGGCGCGTGGCAGGTCCAGGCAGGTGGACAGGTGGCGTGGTGGCAAGCTGGCAATCAGCGTATATGAATCAAATGGTCTCAGCCAGCCCAACTCAGCCAAATCATGAGTCAGTGCAGCATCAATTGCTGGGCGGCGACGGGCAGCTGAGATGAGATGTGTCACTTGGTGTACTATTCCGATATCATCTCCCCCGGTAAGTACTTCCGAGCTCCACGACGCCATCTCGCGGACATGTTACGACATGTTATAATTGCGGTTCGCCCACACTAAACACTGTGGGGAATGGATCAGATCGAAACGGTGCGAGCCAGGCTGACCATGTGAACCTAACAGTCCTATATCAGGCCTCGGCGATTCAAATCACTGCCAGGTAAGTTGATGGACGTTTCAATATCCCCACGGACGCGAGAGACCGCCCAGAGACGCACTGGGAAGACGTCAAATCACGGGAGAACGTCATGGAAGCCATTCCATAACGGTATCGTACTGGCTCGTCGCCATAGAACGCCGTGTCAGTCTAGGTTTCATGGCGCTGCCAACACGCGGCCCAGGTGCGCCCTTCCTCCACCACCAATCATAAACTATTCTTTTCCCGATTCACGAGTCACGAGTCACATCCCTCAATTGCGGCACCGCCCCCGTGCTTGCCTGGTACATTCAGCTATTGCTGATTTACCGGATATATCTCACACGTATGGCGACTTCACCTCAGCATGGCGATCCCTTTCAGGTTTGTGTCCATTTCTTAAACCCGTGTGGTTATACTTGGTGTAGTTAAAACGTGTTTCATAACCCCTCTCACCCCATTGTTCTGCTGATATCGTCACTTTGGATCGCATCGGGGCCAATGATTTGATTAATGGAAGCGGAGCGCAGCCCTAAGTTGCAGTCACACACTTTCGAGGCATCCGAGTCCGATCAAACGCCAACGTCAAAGATACACGGTATAAATGTAACGTATCATTCAGTCCGAGCCGTCCCTGATACTCCCATCCTGAGTCCTTACTCGGGCTCCCGATTTGGACTTTATGATCTCCACTGCCTACGACCCTTATCCCGTGAATGATAAATCATCCGCTCGGCGGGCTGCGTTGCAGCCACACATATATTCTCCATCCGAATCGCACAATTCGCCAAGACACACCATGTACCCTCACCTCCACGCCTCAGGAAGCCCATCACCCAGCTATATCTACTCGGGCTACGAGCAATACTATTCCAAGGACAGTTGGGTAACCGCTGTCCCTGATAGCGCTTGGTCGTCGTATTATCCCCTCCCTCCGCGGTCATCATCACTGCCCGAGACCGCCGTTAATCCAAAGGTCACTGTCCTCCCATCCCAACCTGTTCTTCTGTCAGACATCGACACGCCGTCTTCCATTTCTTCGCATTCCGTTCTGACGCCGTCTTCGCCATTCGCACAACACGATGTAGGGGAAGCGGAGTTCCAGGCCATGGAATTTGACGAGTTCGATTATGATGACGAAGAGGATTTCATCGACTCTGACTTTGCGGACGAGATGGAGGTAGATGAAGTAGACCAGGCACCTTCACCGCTCTATGGTGCATCGGCACCCCATCTCATCAAGTCCACTTCTGCGCTAGAAGGCGCATTGGGTGACACACCGCCATCGTCCTACGGCTCGAATCTTGGCGTGTTTGTCCCAGCCGACCGGAGGCTGTCTGCGTCCGTCCCTGGCACTTCGAACCGATCCACAGCCGCCGCGTCGTTTTCTCCATCCGTTCCCGTCGAACCCTTATACCTCTCGCAACACACGTATACCCAGCGCAACCACTCATCGTCGACATCTCTGTCTCTGCTCGCACCCACTTCACCATCACTGTACAACCACATATCGTCATCATCGCTCGCAGGCGCATTCGCATCTTCCGTTCCATCACCACATGCATCACGACCCACATCCCACCACCCCTTGCCCATCCTGCAACCCCAGCCGATCCGCCCTATACCTCCTATACCCCTCGCTGATCTCGCGTCCAGTGCGAACGAACGCAGCAGTTCGTCGGAACCCCATCGTACACGCTCATCACGGACGCTGTCACCCCTCCCGTTGCTCTGTCAGCCCGTCTCGGATGCTATCAGGTATCAGCTCAAGGAACCGTCCGCTAGCGGCGCTCTTGATGGTGCTTCCTACGATGATGAGAACGCATCCGAAGCGATGTGTGAAGATCTCATCACAGAGTCGGAAAACGACCGGTTCGCACAACAAGGGTTGGGGTTCTGTCAAGAACATCCGCCAACCGGCGGAACTGTGGAAAAGCTGTATTCCTGTGGGTGCATGGATTTGCCGATACGGTGGCAGTGATTTCCATGCCATGAGGACGTTTTGTAGTCGCATATATTTTTCTGTAAAGGAGTGGTTTTTTCGAGGACACATACATCACATGTAAAGCACGCAATAGGTCCCATAGTCTATGATACATATCACATATTTGGGTTTCATTTACAGATTGCTGTGATCTAGTCATGATGGACTTGAAACGGTTTTTCCGATCCGACAAGTGCGTCGTTGCAAAACAAGGATGTGTACAGGACATTAGTGAGATATTACGAGGTATGATGATTATGCTATCCGGGGACAAAGAAGATAACAGGGTCGTTCGGTATCTGATGAGAAGAAAGAATGCTGTACCATAAAGAACTTGAAAGGCATGGACCCTGTGGTGTGATTACGAACAAATATGCGGGTCTTTTAGATCCCACACGCAGAGTAACAGGGAATGCAATCAGATGTCACCTGCGGCAGAAGGGGTTCGCCTCCTCACATCACGGGACGTGACGGGCCTTGTCCAAATCCTATCCAGATCACGTATTTGAGGTTTGCGTGGGCTGCAGGATGAAAGACGGGACAGCGCATTATTAGACATATTGCGACTTCTACGTTGCGCGTCACCCATTGACAGGGCAGCACCTCGCCCTGAGTGAGCAGCATATGGCACATGTTCCGGCCACTGAGGATGGCTGTTCATCTCAGCAACTGGCATCCGTGTCTTGACTTCCTGTGTCCCTGGGAAGCCCGAAAGTCCGTGGAGTGGAGCATGGTCAATTTGTTGAGTTTCGGCGATTGATGTGATCGAAAGGATAGGCAAGTCTGGGTTGGACGTAACCGAAAATAATACCCGACCGCCCGCGCTCCATTCGTCGGCGACACCTCGTGCATGTGCGGTCATCCGGGTAACTTCTCGCGCGTGGACAACGGGTGAATCCGTGATGGTGTCGTCACTGTCTCCCAGCGTCGGGAACAATTCGTCCAGCGTCTGTATCCAATGGGTTATAGATATCGGCCTATATTGTTTATCGATAACTCCATCTATGTCCTGTTGTTTCGCCACGTCCGCGTTTCGATGGCTAGGATGGAGCCGTGGCGAGCCATTGGTGCCATCACGTTTGAGGAACCTAGTCTCGGAAAGCCAGTGCCTAAACTCACTGGATCCTAACGGGGGCTTCCGATCCGATAATGTGTTTGACCTGGCGGGCTGCTGGGAGTGGTGGTAAGGGACAGATAAAAGTCCCTCGAAATAGAGTTTCGTGCGTGCTTGCATATGCTTTCTATAAGTACCTTGACATTCCTGGATACCGTGTGCTGGTCCAAGACTGTCAGACATGGTTTTGTAGATCGCCTGTCGTTCGTCCCGAGTGAGAGATTTCGCATGGGGGAGAAGTAGCCCCTTGGCGCTTGCCGAACACGGTGAAGCCTCGTTCCATGAAGATGACCGATCGTCCGTGAGAGCCAGCTTGGCAGGATATTCGGTGAGCTCTTGCGTTCTCTCGAACACTAACTTATGCCGATAGGCATAGGCGATATCCCCGATCGCGGCGCGTCTCGCCGAGAACGACTCATCTAGGGGATTCACGGCCGAGTTCAAAGTACACTTACCGTCCACTTCCACCATGGCAGGAAGTGGAGTGTGTGGAATAAGAGGATTCACAATAACGTAGGTAGGTGTTGGAACCGCGCCCAGAGGAGAATCTTCAGAAACAGGGGCATTGGTGTCCGTGAATTCATTTGAATTATTGGTTTCGGAGGTAATAGGAACGATCTTGGGATTCACTGGTGGACCCTTCCTTGGACGGCCAGGCTTTGCTTTCGTGACTCCGCGGGGTTTGAAAAGCTTTCTTTCTGCCGCCACAGGGTACAAAGTGTGCGAGCGAGAATTTTTGATGGGTGCTTGTCGCAGAGGGCGAAGATTAGGCTAATTACCGCACGTAAGTTGATCATGATGCATCTCGCACGAGATGGACAGTTTAAATTACCAAGGGGGTGGGAAAGTCCTTTATTGTCATCGGATTACCGTGCTTGTCCTCTTTCACCACACGCAAGCCCCTGCTGTGAAAATAGTCGTAAATGTGTCTCCTGTCAATGTTATACCGTTCTTGGAGCTCTTTGCGAACGGCGAACGATGGCATTTCCGTGTTTCCGGGTGTGATGAGGGCATCCAAGTCTCGAACGAGGTCTGGCCCCAGTCGCAACGCCAGGCTTTCAGGATTGACCCTGCGGCGTTGATGCACGACGGAGCACTCGTTGCCGTCGGTGCAGCTTCCGGTACCTGATGCTTCTGCCGTTGCGATATTGTCACCGGAAGTGGCGGAGTCGCTAGTACTAGTATGTCGAATGTTAGATGTCTCCATGTCGTGGTTGTCATGAGTTAACGAACTAATGCTACCCCGTAACGTTGTTTAAATATCCGGGGGACTGCCAGCTGTTGGAATGCTGCTTACACTCGGACATGTGATATGACTGCTTTATTTAAGAGGCGAAATTCAGACACAATTCTTTTGCGCCAACTAAAGAAATGCTAGAAATACAGGCTTGCAGCGAACACGACTAATGTATATATGATAGTCAACGGAGGCTAGATAAAGTGTGGGAGCCAACGTACTGTCTCTTTTGATCTTAGTCTGCGCTTCCTCCATCTTCTTGAACAGTTCGGTGTCGCCAATCACTCTTGCGGCATCTCGGACCTCCCGACAGGTTTCGTCCAAGCGTGTGATGACCCTGACGATGGTCCCTTCCGCCACGTCAGTCAGTAAGGTAATCTGATCAAACGGCTGGGCAAGAGACGTTAAGCATAGTATGGCTGCGCAGAAGGGTTATATACCATCCCCTTTGCCCATTCATATACCACCTCGACGAGTCCAGTTTTGAGAGTGGACCTGAACTCTTCTGCAGCGACTTTATGTCGGTCTTGGATGCGTCCTACCCGATCGGTGATCACGGCGATCGCTGTCAAACCTTCTTGCAACCGGGGTGGTATAATAGGTTCGACGTCCGTCTTCTCTTGGAAGACAAAGCAGGAAAGAAGTGCAACAACTTCCCCTGGTTCATAGTTTGCGAGTGTGTTCTCAAGGATAAGCTCAGTAAGAACAAGTTCATTGACTGAGTTGATCTATTATATAGCAGTCGGTATCGCATGTCGTCGTGTAGAGAGAAAGGAAAACTACCTCGCAAGCCACTCGCCCTTTGAGTTGGACCGTCTGGCTTTCGTCGATAAATTTAAGATCCTTGAGGACTTGGATCCTCTGCTCGTACTCTGGGATAAGTTCCAAGTTCTGTTCAGAAATTGCATCCTTCAATGTGGCTATCTTTGACCGTAAGACCCTGTGGTCGTGGAGGCGGATATACTGTCGAGCTTATCAATAGTCTGATCGGAGATAAAATTAATTGCCTGGACTCGCATGGTCGTCAAAGTCCTCGCAGAGAGTGCACTCAAACGTCTGAAGACTCTTGAGAATGTCGTTCCTAGCGCGAAGAGTATCCTGGAATTCGAGAGTGCGCATGCGACTCCAGTCTATCTCCAGTAGCGTGCAAGCTGTAGCCCATTCCACGACTACAGTTTCCAAGGCGTATGTTGCCTCAAGAATAGGGTTTTTTTTATGACTATCAACAATCGCGGAGGCATCCACCTGCGCCCGAAGTTCTGAGTACCCCTCAAAGACCGAATACGGTGCAACACCTCACCTTCACAGCCTTATTTGTGATGAAAGAAATACTGCTCAAATGAACACTAGCCACCTCATATGTGGCATGTTCGGGCTTCAGCACCGAGGGAACCGGGGGCCACCTGGGGGAGACTACAGCTCCATCAGCATCTATGTCAAGGTATTGATGAGCAGGATCAACTACAAGAAGGAATAGGCATACCCTGCTTGTCGCTCTTCAACCTCCTATGCACCAGAGCGAGGACAAAGTATTTCCGTTCACTTCCTGATTCCCGGAGGTCGGGTTTTAGCAACACCGCTGCGTGAAAAGGATAAAAGTGCTGACAAGGCCACATTCATCAGTCCGCCCGTTCTCGAATTACGGAGTTAAACTTACAGAGTCCCTTAAAATAACTATTCGACCACTTGCTAGGACATTTTGATTGGAAGCACCGCCAGCGGCCATCGAGAAGAGGCGTTTATTATAGTTTACCACCGTACTCTGTGCATCGTAATAGCGTTCGATGTCGCTCGAGCAAATGTCACACTGGAGTTCTGGCATTGACACGAGACTTCTCTCGTGCTGCGGGAAAATCGGTATTCATTTCAAAGAGGAATCTCGCTACTCACCTCAGCGACTGCTTTTTGCTGATCTGGTAGAAGCCGCTGGGAAGCGTTCTCCGAAAAACTGCGTTTAATCATCTCCTCTACTCGGAGAGCCTCTACCCTTAGGAGATTGAGAATCATGTTGTAAGTAAGACGGAATTGCGACTGAAGCTTTGCCGGAGTTCCGAGAATCATAGTGGTCAGCCTTGTTTGCTACAACGGTAAGTAGTCAGCACATGGACGCGCAAATGTAGGGTAATTCATACGTCAGGCAGTTCATCACCCGCAACGATAACAACAGTGCCAGTTGTGTCTAAACCACGACGCCCAGCACGACCAGCCATTTGTGTGTACTCTCCAGGCAGAATGTCCCTGAAAGAGCGACCATCATGCTTTCGAACACTTGAGAACACTACGCATTTAGCAGGCATGTTAACACCCTGCGACCACCTGTCCAGTCAGACATCGTAAATACGCCAAAGTTATTCCTTACCATGGCAAACGTTTCAGTTGCAAATAAGATTTTCACTAATCCCCGAGCGAATAATATCTCGACCACCTGACGCAGATAGATTAGTAGTTATGACAGCGAGGAATGGCGACATACTTCTTTGACAATTGGCAACAAGCCTCCATGGTGCACCCCAATACCACGAGAGAGGAGGTCACGCATCTTGCTGATTTGTGGCAACTTCTTGTCAGACCCTAAAAACGGGGTTAATGGTACGGAGAATTGACCCATGCATAACTAACCCTTAAGGCGGGCCAGCGCCTTTTCCATTGCAACGTGGACCTCGCTCTTCTCAACCGAGTTACAGAGATCGGCATTCGTTAAAGTGGCCGCGTTTTCCTCGCATTTCTTCTTCGATAAGGTGAAGACGACAACTGGCAGGAGACCCTTTTTTTGCAAGTTGCCGAGAAGATGGACATAGAGGTTTTTGTCAGCACCGGTGTGGATTGTACGGGTAAACCCGCCGCCTCGACCTCGCGGTGCAGATCCGTTAGGAACGGCACCTCTCTGACCACCACGTGCAGGAGTACCCCCTCGTTGCCCTCGTGGCGCTGCACCACGCGCACCAACCCTCTGAACTGGAGGTAAACCAGCCGCTTCCCGCTCCTTATCCTGCTTCCTCTTCAGTGCCTCACCAGCATCCTTGTAGCTAAGAACGATCGTGAGGGGACACACGTTTCAACACCATAATGAGGGAACCTTTACCCCTCAGGAACCCATCTTCGCTGCGCATTCACGATCTTGAACACATCTCTGCCTGCATACAGGTAATGTTCCAGAGGTACCGGGCGTTGTGCAGTTGATATAACGTAGATGTCCTTCTTTTTGGTACGCCTACGGCCTGTGAGGTCACTGCGCAGCAGAAAACGCATGGTAACGTACCCGACCCAATCGGCGAATTCCTTGGTGTTCGGTACTGTCGCAGATAGAAGGATAATGCTAATATGATCAGGTAGCATGATGATAACTTCTTCCCATACAACACCCCGCTGGGAAATTCACATCGATCAACAAGAAACCACAGCAACACGAATGAGATGCATCACCTCTGCGTCATTAACATAGTGCACTTCGTCGAATATTACGAATTCCACATCACGGATGAGATCTGCACCTTTATAGAGCATGCTGCGTAGAATCTCCGTCGTCATGACCAAACAACTTGCTTCTGGATTGATCTGTACATCGCCGGTCAAGATTCCAACCGAAGAAGAGGTGAATGTTTGCTTGAAATCGCGGAACTTCTGATTAGACAGTGCCTTTATAGGTGACGTATAGATGGCTCTGTACCGTTCAGGCTCGAGGCCGGAAATGCAAAACGCGTTGTTCAGGCGTACCTGGTCATGTGTTTCTCCGCTAGAGCGATCGCATACTCCGCAACCACAGTTTTCCCAGCGGATGTATGCGCAGCGACGAAGACAGAATCACCTATCTCTAGGTGATACACCGCTTCTTTCTGGAAAGTATCCAGCTCGAAAGGATACTTGGAGAACGCCGCCCGTCAGTGGTGCAATTACTGCATACTCTCCAAAACTAACCTTGTGCGCCATCTCCGGAACAAGTTCGTGAAAGTTGGTCATCGGTTTGTTAATATCCACTACATGGGCCCATTCACGCTTGACAACCTTGGCACGGCGAGTGCGACGCGTCTTCGTTGGCCGTAGATGCGATCTCTGCGCGCAAGCATAAGAAACGATCTAGATGCACCGTGACAAAACCTCACAGTAGTCGGGAGGAGCTCATCCGCCTCAGCAATGGGGCCACCATTACGTAGCTCGATTTCGGGCTCTTGTTCTTCAGGATGACCCTCCTGGTCCTGAGAATTTGGCGGTTAAGCAAACATTACATAGAAACGTTTCATCGAGATAGGTACCAGTTCCACATTTGCGGACGGGGGTGATTCCCCAAGAGCGGTGAGGGCTTCGTCCTCAGGCTCTTCACCTGCAAGTCGAAGGCCCCTCGAGAAGCCTGGAGGAATGACCCTCAGCCCTTTCACCAATTCTTCTGAGATCCCGGTTTGAGTAGAAGAAAGTAATACTTCGTCGAGACCTCCCGGCTGAAAGGGGATATAGCCCGACTTCCCCCTCACAAATGCACCGACTGCTCCTGGAGCACGGTCCATCGAGGTTGATGTTAAGGCTGTGGTAATACGGGGATTCGGTGTCTAGGCTTGTCAGATCCTCAAAACGTGTAAGTGGCCGAATACGCACCTCTGCATAGCCCGTGACACGACCATTTAGACCTGCACGAACAAAGCTCAGACTCGTAGGGGGTGGTGCAGGCTCGAACGAAAGCAAGGAAGGTATGTAAGGCTCAGGTTTCCAGTGTCTGCACCGACAACGATGAATTCAATGAACGCTGATTTCAAGAGATCCATACATCTGATACGTGGATAGCCAGTGGTCTGGCAGAGTATCCGGAGGTGATAAGAGCTTTGCGTCGATTTCCTGGTGGACTTGTTCACGAGATGGGATGGCCCCAAGACCGATTTCTTCCAACAATTTGTCCGCATCTTCCGGTGTAGGGCTAAGTATTTGTTGAATGATCGAACCTAGTTCATTGGGCCTCGCCATGATCCTGATTATCTACACGCAACAAGGCTTGAGTTAGGCCACTAATTAGTCGGCACAAAGTATGTGTGGCTGTGCCGCTCCTAGATAAACTAAGTACACCTCCTGTCTGGGCCCTCGTCATCCCTACGAACGTGAACTAACTAGTTCAGATCCATCGGGCCAGGTCAAAAGTGAGCAAGGTTCCGTGGGGAGATCCAATGAACTGAGACAGCGATTGGGGAGAATCCTCATAGCTGGAAAAGTTCGGGTTTCATGTTCTGTTCGCCAGATCAGCAATTCCTCCCCTCCACGGCGAGCGGTGAGACATACGAGCTTGCACAACCGAGCCAAAAGGCCAGCAAGTTGAATAACGGTCCCAACACCTTCGAGTATCCGCATGTGTGTGAATCCAATTTCCTTGACTAGGTGAGTATCGTGACCAAACCCAAGGAAATCATTCATACTTTGATGTACTCCAGCTTAGTATATTCTGGTAGTCTGATGAAAGGAATCAACCATCGTTCCGCCAGTCAATCGATGGACATACTCGTCAAAAGTCTTTGTCACTCTGAAGATTGTGACGACAATGTCCACCGCGCTATACCCTTGTTCCCAGAGCCCGTTTAATTTTTCCATCGCACCGTCAATGTCGCTCTTGATGCACGCGCGAATGATACTTTGGACTATCACTGGATGCGGTTGGTCACAAACTTTGAATACATTTTCGCCCGACACAAATCCAAAACCGGAATGCGTAGACTGCAGGTTGTTGATGGCTTGTCGCATGTCGCCCTCGCTCGTGAAGATGAGTGCGGTTAAACCATCATCGTTGTATTCGACCTGTTTGTCTGGCAGTAAGCACACGCTTGCAGTGGAACACCCAAGGCCCACTTCACCTTCTCCATCTCGCATATCTCGAGTAGACGCTTCAGTATCTCGGTATCCCTTAGCTTGGCATAACGTAGGATGGCGCAACGACTCTGTATAGGTTCTATGATTTTGCTGGACAAGTTGCATGCCAGACAGAAACGTGTAGTGTTGGAATATATCTCCATTGTTCTGCGGAGCGCTTGTTGAGCACCAGCTGTCATGCTAGAACTGGGGTGAGATCCATCTTCCAACAATCATCATGCTGACCTATCGGCTTCGTCAAGTATTACGATTTTGTGTTTTCCGTGCGGAAGGGTCACTTTCTTCTGCGCGAATGCCTTTATTTTGTTCCGCACAACATCGATACCTCTATTGAGCGAGGGGATGAAGCAATGTCTGTAGCGAGTGATCAAATGCAAACCTTTCGTCAGAGGCATTCAACTCTAATACGCCTTCTTTGTATGCATCTCCAAGCAGTTGGTGTGCCAGACAATGGATACTCGTTGTTTTACCAATACCCGGGAGACCCTGTGGATGAGAAGTTACGACGTACGGTTCGCGCAAGAAGCAAGTGAGAATATACCGAAATAATAATGTGCGGGCAGTTTCCGTCTCGCGCTATCACTTTCAAGCGCTCGATCGTGTCGGCATTGCCAACGACATCGTCCAATGTTTGTGGCCTGTACTTTTCAACCCTGTGCAAGGATGTAGGTTGTGTCGTTCTGAAGATGTGAAGACACTGACCAAGGCAGCTCGTACGCGGTGGTACTTGACCCGTTCGCTGGTGCTTTACCTTTTGCTGAAGTCGAGGCCATTGCAAAGGGAGTAGTCGGACGCGACGCGCAAACTCGGCGTGACGCGTGACAGACCGCGTTTTAGGATGCCTGGGCGTCCATTTGGATGCCGTATGACTTCGATTGTTACTCGTGTCTGCCAGCGTCGCGTCCAGTTCAGCTCAGGTATGTCACTCCTTGCCTCGCTCCTCCGCACGCTGAACCCTTTTAAAAGTGACTACGACCAAGAGGTTCACCTCAAAGAATGCCCCAAATGCTCCGCCAACCAGTGCAGCCCTTCCGAAACCCCGACTTGACTATCGCGATATCTCAGAGTCTATCGTTTACAAGTCACACAATGCATTCAACCGAATGTTTCCTTTGCCGATTGGTGCGTTACAGTCCATCGCCCGCTCCTACGCAGAGCAAAAGGAACTTTCTGGCCAACTGGACTTCAAGCGGCACACGCAATCCGTTCTTGGAGACCGCATTCGTACAATCAAGGACCCAACGGAAAAGCAGGCCGTACTTGGCGAGGCGAAAGCATTGAAAGCCGACATCATTCTGCTCGAGGAGAAATTAGCTGCCGTAGAGGAGAAGCTCTTCGGACTCGCGTTGCATTTACCAAACGATACGCATCCAGAAGTTCCCATTGGCCCCGAGGGTGCCGCCGTTGTTCTATCTACTCGTGGTCCCCCTGCCACGCCGCCCAGCCCGGAACGTGATCACGTTGCTATCGGCCGCGCACTGGGGTTGTTCGATTTTGAGGCCGCAGCGGTCGTGACAGGGTCCTCATGGTACTACTTGCTCAAAGAAGCCGCTTTGCTCGAGAGTGCTCTCACAAACTATGCGATATCTATCGCACTGAAACACGGCTTTCAGTTCGTGATGACGCCTGACGTAGTTCGCGAAGACGTAGCCCTGCGTTGTGGATTCCAACCCAGAGACTACAATTCCGACCATCCTGCTTCTCAAATATATCAGATTGCGGACTCGTCTCCTGAGCTTGTACTCTCAGGCACAGCTGAAATCCCTCTTGCTGGGATGTTCGCAAACAAGATTTTTGCTGAGAATACCCTGCCGGCGAAGGTGGTTGGGCTCGGTCGTTCGTTCAGAGCCGAGGCTGGTTCTCGTGGTGCTGACACCCGTGGCTTGTATCGTGTCCACCAATTCTCAAAAGTTGAGCTTTTTGTTGTATGCGAGGAGGACTTAAGTGCACAGTACCTGGAAGAAATCCGGAACATCCAGGTAGAGATTTTCGAGGGGCTGAACTTCCCCTTCCGGTAAGACTGCCGATCGGAACTCAGTTGCTCATGTTCTCACTTACGTTCTTTTCAGTATTTTGGATATGCCTACAGAGGAACTTGGTGCCAGTGCATATAGAAAGTACGACATGGAAGCGTGGATGCCTGGGAGAGGCACCTGGGGTGAAATCTCTTCAGCTTCGAATTGCACGGACTATCAGGCGCGGCGTCTTCACATTCGATATCGACGGCGTTCTTCACCATCCAGTCAGACGCATGCACCTATCGCCTTCGCACACACGCTCAATGGCACTGCTGCCGCTATCCCACGATTAATCATCGCTTTGCTAGAGAACGGGGTGCGCTTCGATGAAAAGGGCAAACCATCAGGTCTTGATCTCCCAGCGATTCTCAGACCGTTCTGGTTGGGAACTTCGGATATTATTAGATGGGTTTAACCAATGCACAAGTTTCATATAAACTTTGATTGTGGACATAAGGTACTCGGAATTAACTGACGAGATTTGCTCTTCTCCCACAAGCGCTGTAATTCGGGAAGGGTGAACCACGTCTCCAAATTCTCGAAGCTTAAAGTCCTGAAACGGCGGGGCTTGCGAGGATAAACGTCCTAGATGTACTCGCTACCCGTCGTATGTCAGGGGCATTCCGTCATGAAACCTGCTCGTGGCACGGTGGTACTACGGGACAACCAGTGACGTGTTGGATAGCTGCAAGACACGCTGATTGTGGTGGACGAGTGGGTGTCACCATTTTGGATCAACATCATAAAGCTCTCGACTTCGCGTGCAGTCAGAGCGTGCAACTTCTCTGCGGCTTTCTGTCCCATCATGCTAACTTGCACAGACATTTCTTTCACTACAGAATTGCTCTGCGTGACGGTTTCCGGGAACGATGCTTAAGTCTAAGCAGGGAACACCAATCCCCCGCTGTCGAGGATCTCCCAAACACACCTGCTGTTCATGAAGACTGTACCAGTCAAGCAGACTGAAACTTTGGCCTAGACCAGGAACAGAACTTGAAACCTGTGTTTGAAGTCAAGTTTCGACAACGTCAAGCTGCCTTTACAACCGTTTCACTATACTAGAACATGTAGGGTGAGGGTAATATAATCCGTATACCATCTCCAAGATCCACAATCACAGAAAGAGTGTTATCACATCGAATCAAAAACGAAACTAGCTCAAGGGTGAAAAAGGTACAGACGCAGTATCATATAACGAAGAATTAAAAACTATCAACGGTGATTGGAATTCAGTGCCTCGTGTGGTATAAATCAACACCGGAAATTAGTGAGTCTAGAGCGACTCTTTCAAAATCCGAAGAATCTGAAGATCAGGTACAGCAGGGAACCAAGAAAGCGGACCGCAGACAGTCCAGCACTGCGCGAGGTACAACGAGACGGCGTCAGCACTCTGTGGACCTGCAAGTCATCACGAAACTTACAGCGCAAAGAAGAGGAAGCTAAGATATGGGTTGAAATTAGACGATTGTGTGTTTTCGACGTACTGATTCACCCAATTCAAAAAGGCAGTGGATGTGAAGATAAGGATCATGACCCTGATTGCATATTAATTAAAGAGAGGTGACATGAAAAAAGACGACACTTACATGTTGGTGGCGACCCATGTAAGAACTACATTCGTACGACTGCTGCGATCATGGTCGGACTGTTTGGTTGCTGCATCACGGTGTTCCTTGGTCTCCGGTGGCCTCACTTTGAGTGCGGCACGTGACGCGGCCCACAATTGATCAACATCTTCACGGGCAGTAGGGATTTCAACCTCCATCATCACTTTGCCGCCATCGCCTTTGATCTTCTTCGCGCCACCCAGATCCTTTGCAGCAGTATTGTCGCCTTTGGTACCCCTGTATAGCATAAGTTGCCACTCGGAATCAAGCAAGAAGAAATTCGTACCATGTGACATCGTGCAAGTTACACATGGCATACATCACTAATGAGCAATTCAAGAGTTGTTATTTTCATGGAGGCATAGCTCCGAATCCACTCACTCAGGATGTTCACGTCTTTTCACGATCGGATCAGTGTCTTTGGTTGTACAATGGTTGGAAACAAACTCACAGCTGGGTAAAAGGAACATATACTGGACGAATGAAGTGAACATGTGCCACGGCTCGAAATGCATAAACGAGGAGATGAAGTAGAGGCCATAGGTTGCCGCTAGAGAAATCACAATCTCACGGAACGTTTGGTTGGTAGCGATCAGACTTTGTAGCATTTAGCCAGCAATACTGAGCAGAGTAGGTTTGTACTTACTTGCCAATGTTTTCCCAGCCAGAGACGGAATGAGGAACGGCAAGGTAAACCGTGTAGCCGGCGCACCACAGAGTGATGACATTGCAGAAGCCAAAAAGGATCATGGCAAGTGCATAAATCCATTTTGATCCCTGTACAAAGTATCTTAGCTGCTTGTACCACAAGTTTACGATCAACCCACCTGAGGCCGATTCCCTAGGGAACATACTGTGGTGACAAAGAGAAGAGCAATGTATAGCTAAAAGACGGGTCAGAATTTTTCAAATTACCATGCGAGTACCAGATAGTTGACCTTCAAGAACACCTCAAAGATAATTTGACCAACTCCTGAGCTGAGAAAGTTGAAGGCGTTATTCTGACCAGGTGCTGTCGCAGACGAAACCAACTAATCACCGCTCAATGTCTGAAAGAAAATGCTGGTTTGAGCACTCACGAAGAAAAAGGCAAGGTAAAAGTTGGCAAGAGAGGTCCAGGTAAAAAAAAGCTGAACGGCGTTGTAGATGAATTCAATCTGAGTGGCACGGAGTTGATCACTTGGTCACGTTGTAACCGGGCCAGGACAGGTTCAAATACCTGCAGAACGAGCATCCGGATGGGATTCTGCCCTGATGTCCAAATCTTGTAGAAGAATAATGTCGAGTGAATCGAAGCGAAGAGTGATCCGTTCAACCATCTACGACGTTGTGAGATGAATTCAGGAACCTGGCAAATAGTCAGCGAGAAATGTCGAACGGAAAGGTTTCTGACTGACCGTTGTGGGTACGTCAGTAGACGCCTTGGCACTTTTCACGTATTTCAAGCTGCAAGTCCTAAGTTTACAAGTCGACAGTCAGTTGAACGAACTCACATCCATCCCTCACGCTTCTTCGTTACAATTTCGAAGCACAAGATACGATCTTCAGCAAGATACATGTTGCGTTCTAATGGTTGCGTTAATAGCCGTCGAAAGGGAATTCTAAAAAGTAGACTGACCGAAAAGTCCAGCACCACTGGCGCCTCCACCGTGCATTGCCTCACCCTTAAAGTACGATGCGAGTGGGCCCTTACCATCAGGTCCGTTTTGAAGAGCCTTGTATCTGTATGCACTGAAAGCACCTGGTAATACGCTAATGTACCCGAAGACGCTCTGCCACAGATTTACGGTCAGCTGAGCAAATAAAGTAAACTATCACCATACTTCAAGTGGTTTGTCAAGAATGTTGGACATTTTGTACTGAATACATCTGTTAGACAAGGAGGAAGAGGCAGAGAGGGGGCCACTGTACCTCGAAGTTCTGCGAAGCTGCGAGAGGACTCGTGAGTAACAGCGAGCAACCTCTACCAGTATCGACGCAAATTCTGGGAGTAAAATTCCGTTTAGCATGTATCCACTATCCGATAGTGCGACCCACTCTCCACATGCTCCTCCAACATTCGAGTGCGTATCAAAGCCTGCATGGCGGTCAGCAAGAAGCGGGATAATAAGCATCACTCACATTTCCAGAGGTCATAGATTGAAGTGCCAGTCGGCTTTGTCCCAACATCCAAGAGTACGCAAACTGGCAGACCACCTTTCTAAGAGAAACAAGCTGCGGAACTGGGATGACTTTCACGCACCATTAGGCTTGATCAAAGGACCAAAAGCATTGAAGAACCACCGGTGACTGTTCAACTTTTTCTTGTTCTGTTCTTTCAAACAAAACAGAACCTGGACTGGGCAAGCACCGGACGAAACCTCGCCAGACTCTGTCACGACGACATTTGTGGTGTATCTGACATCGTGTATGCGTTCTCTATCGATGACAACGTGACGCTAACAAGAGCACTTACTCGAAAATGTGTGCCGTCACGTCTTTGCCTGCTACAGAGTCCTTGGCAATTCCTTCTTGGTAACAACCCATCTAGCACGGCGGTCAGTGAAATGGAGGTTAATGAAGATGCGCAACGACTGTACTAGTGTAAGGACTTGCAAGGTACGCTTGTGGATCTTGCTGCGTCCGTCGGAGACAACACAAACGACTACTTTCTTCCAGCCGTCCGAACCCCAAGTTTTGGAACGGTTCCTGCTGCAAAGGTGGGCAATGTTCTTGATAACTCTGCGGAAAGATGAAAGGTGATGCCATTAAACGGGGAGCGGAGCATACGCATTCATGGTCTTGACGAAAAGGACTTCGTCTTCGTTGTACATTGTCATCACGATGAAGAGCTCGGTATGACGACCATATAGATAGGGTCGAAGGGAATACTTTTTGTGCATGAATTCGTCTGGGTCACAAGTGGCAGCGGTGTACCGCATTTTTGTCATTTCCTCGACGTCGGACATTCCTTTCGGGATGATGTGACTCGGAACGTGCACGTCGAGCACTAGATTGCCGTTCTGAAGCTCGACTTGGCGCACGGAGCGACGCTTCATGAGTTTTTCTCTTGCGACAGAGTAGCCCATGCTCATCTCCCTGACCATATGCGGGGGCTGCACGGGAGGGTAGTTGGGCTGATAAGCATGGTAGTCCACGGGAGAGGTTGCATAGTGGAGGTTTGGACGGCTCATGGTATATTCGGGATTGAGATGGGCCTGGGAGCCATGAAAACTGCTGTGGATAGATTGAGCAGACTTGGTGTCCCATTGGGTATCATAGTCGTTGTACTGGTTGTGGTTGACGGGTGCTGGTGGGTAGTCTGGAACCAGCCCCTGCTGCGGCGCCTGGCCATAAGGATCGTGGTGCCGTGGGTAGGCCATGAAATGGAGGGAAAGACTGTGAAGAAAAGAGGGTGCGGGGGAAGAGGGACGAAGGTGGGGTGACGACGAGGTGGATTCCCTTGACGATGGGCTCGTTTGCACCCGCCCTTCTTCCACTTCAAGCGGCCGTGTCCAAAACGGCGGCCCCACGGTTTCACGCTATGACAAAAATGTACGCAGCATCCTCCATCGCTTCCATTGCCATTGTATTACTGATTTGACACACAGCGCAGTAGCACTTGTGTTGATTATCGAGTAGTTGAAACTCCGCTCTCCTCCGGCAGTGTCCTTTGTTCCCACGGAGGCCCAGTGTTGTTTCTCTCAAAGTCGTCCTCCTTCTCTTCCTCTCTTCTCGCTGCCCCCCCCATCGCTCGTCCTCCAGCCTCTCCTCGTCCTCGCCCTTCAGTTTATCCCCTCGGTGAGTCCCCCCTTCTTTTCCACCTCCCTTCGTCGTTGCCACCCCATCCAACGACGCTGAGCGCCTCGAGGACACCACGTTTACCTTGACGCTTCGAGCTCGGGTCTAAACCGTGTCGACGAGTACCATCATCATCCTTTACAAGTGGCCATCTCTCGTTTTCTTTGTTGTTACCTGCTACGTCGCCCTCCCGCAGTGCAACGTCAGCCACCTTCATCTGCACCCTATTAGCCACGCACCCTCCCTCGCGCTTGTTCTGTCGTTCTTACTCGTCTTTCTAGTGAACACCTCATATCCATTATGACAGAGGCTCCCGCGCACAGACTTGACCTTCGAGTCGGTGGCAAGTACCGACTTGGCAAGAAGATCGGCTCTGGTTCCTTTGGTGCGTAGCCGTCCTTTGTCCGCTTACGTTTCTTTTGACAAGTATATAGGCGACATCTATCTCGGCATTAATATCATCTCTGGTGAAGAGGTCGCCATCAAACTCGAGTCAGTCAAGGCCAAGCACCCCCAGCTCGAGTACGAGTCCAAGGTTTACAAGACTCTCGCAGGCGGTGTCGGTGTCCCCTTCGTCAGATGGTTTGGTACCGAATGCGATTACAACGCAATGGTCTTGGATCTCCTCGGTCCCTCTCTCGAAGATCTCTTCAACTTTTGCACCCGCAAGTTTAGCCTGAAAACGGTTTTACTCCTCGCTGACCAGCTGGTAATGCCAATGCTCCTCCCATATCCTCCTTTCGCTCACCCTTCCTTTTTAATTTGCAGGTATCCCGCATCGAGTATATTCACTCGCGCAACTTCATTCACCGTGACATCAAGCCGGACAACTTCTTGATGGGTATCGGGAAACGAGGCAACCAAGTCAATGTGATTGACTTCGGCTTGGCTAAGAAGTTCCGTGACCCCAAGACCCACCTCCACATCCCCTACAGGGAGAACAAGAACCTTACCGGCACTGCTCGTTACACCTCAATCAACACACACTTGGGCGTTGAACAGGCCCGTCGCGACGATTTGGAGTCTCTCGCTTACGTACTCATGTACTTCCTTCGTGGTGCCCTCCCGTGGCAGGGACTCAAGGCTGCCACGAAGAAACAAAAGTACGATCGCATCATGGAGAAGAAGATGACCACGCCTACAGACCTCCTTTGCCGCGGGTTCCCTAACGAGTTCGGTATTTTCTTGAATTACACGCGCGCCCTTCGCTTCGACGACAAGCCCGACTACTCGTACCTACGCAAGCTCTTCCGTGACCTCTTCGTTCGCGAGGGCTTCCAATATGATTACGTCTTCGATTGGAGTGTCCAACGAGGTGCCCCCGACGATGGCAGCACTGGTGCTAGCCAAAAGGCTGCTGCTGGCAGGCGCAAGGTCGTCCAAGAGGAAGAAGAACATCGTGTGAGTGATAGGATGTAGGTGCCTCACAATGTTTCCTTTGTTCCGTGTTTCATGAAGCTGAGACCTGTTGGCACAGGCTTCGTTCGCACACCCGCCAGCAGCAGAATAATGCCCCTGGTGTGGTAGGGCAGCAACGTGGTACAACCCGTGGCAGGGATGGCGATATCTGGTAAATGCGTGACATTCCCTTGTTTCTTTCATTCGAGCGGGGCACGCCCCGAGTGCGACCGAGATTGGGGGCGGAGGGAAGTTGCAGAGGGTCCTCGGTCGCTGTTGATATCGGTTCATGGATGGTCGGTCGCGGAACACTCCAGTGGGAAGGAGTGTAAGGAAAATGGTCTTGGCGCGCCGTGTCGAACAATGGCCCCTCGTCACACCTGCATATACGCTCACATCGCAAGCCAAAAATCATTTGCTCTGGTTCCTCCGCCCTTCTGGACCACTTTACATCGCAGGATAGCCACCGACCGCCCCACCATCGATGAAGTTGTTGCCTCACAATATGTATTGTACGGACGCTTTTTTCTTTCATGCCGTTCCAATCTCCCCGAATTTTTGGCGGCCCAATTCCCTTTTCGCATACAAAGCCTCACCATCACTAGCGCCCTTTATCGATTGATACAGTTTCCTGTCGGATTTTATGTTCATTCCCCAACCCTCGTGACGTGATTGGTACATGTTCCATCTTCTTTTTATCGCTGAATGCGCTCTTTTTCCCCTGCCTGCACACCATTTTCACACCTTGCTCATATTCCCCGTTGTTTGTTGTCCTTGCATCTTCCCTTCATTGGGAGTCTCATCCCATGGAGGCCTGTTAGATGGAAGAGGGCTCCGAGTCGAGGTGGGAGGAGAGGACTGGTATTGGGACGATGTATGTACGGAGAGCAGAAACCCCACGTTGCTGTGACCGAAGTAGAATGTGATTATCGTGTGCCTCCGAGTGAACAGATGGGCCAGAAAGGGGAACACAGCTTCGACGGCCGCATGGGCATCTCTCCGTGTGCTGTGCATCGTGATTGATTACCCATCTGCTTCAGACGAAAAAGTGGAGTTTGTATTTTAGGGTACTGATAACGAGGGTTGTGCAACACGGCGATGTCACAGGAAACACCAATCTCGCGGCGACTCAAGACCATCAAACATATCGTTATCGTATGTTCAGGAAAAGGGGGTGTAGGAAAGTCGTCCGTCTCTACCCAGCTTGCTCTCAGCCTCCATGCCCTCTCATCTCGTCCCCGCATCGGTATTCTCGATGTCGACTTGACTGGCCCTTCGATACCTCGCATGCTTGGCCTTGACGGGCATGGTATCCATCAGAGCAGCGACGGATGGGTTCCCGTATACGCCGATGCGCAAGCAGGGGGCGATCCGAGGTTGGCATGCATGAGCGTAGGATTCTTGCTGAAGCAGAAGAGCGATTCCGTTGTTTGGAGAGGCCCGAAGAAGAACGCGATGATTCGTCAGTTTCTGAGCGATGTTAGATGGGGAGAGCTCGACTATCTCGTCATAGACACTCCGCCAGGTTCGTGGATTCCCTTTGATCGTCCAATCCGAAAACTTGACGTGTCACGCTCAGGCACTTCTGACGAGCATCTCTCACTATTGGAACACCTGGCACCAGTTCACTCGAAACTCTCGGCCGTCATTGTCACGACGCCGCAAGCAGTGGCTCTGCTGGACGCGATAAAGTGTCTTTCGTTCACCCGTGCCGTCAAGCTCCCTGTCTTGGGGCTGATCGAAAATATGAGCGGTTATGTATGCCCTTGTTGCGGCGAGATCAGCAATATATTTTCAACCAAGGGAGGAGAGGAGATGGCAAGACGGGAAGGATTGACGTTTCTTGGCGCTCTGCCGGTCGATACAGAACTGGTGACGCTGCTCGACGCCGCAGAGTCGAGCTGTGCGGGAGGGCTAGATGAGGCGATCGATCTCAAGGCATTCGGAATTCTAAAAAGATACCAGGAGACGTCTTCGGCCAAGTTATTCGGGAGTATCGCGGACCGGGTTGTCGCGGGTATTGCGCATGTCGAAGAAGGTTCCGCTGTGGCAGGCGTATAGAGCTTCGAATTACTCGCTTTGCGCCGGGTCCTGATGAGAATTCGATACATTGCCGGCGCACATTTGCATGAGATAAGGCGATCAGCCCGTGATAGTTCTGGGAGCTTGAGAGGACGACAGCGACTCAGAAGTGATCCGCAAATGCATCGACTGTGCCAGTGGCAAGCACATCGGGGAAGTCATTTGTATCTGGGTCGGCAGACTTCGCAGTTGACAAAAAGGCCCGTTGATTGCAATATATACTTCAAGAGGAGGTCGGTGAATGGCGATCATGATGGGCTTGATTATCACTTGTCTGGTGATGTGGCAGCGAGCGCCCTGGCCAGTGGGCAGTCGGACTGCCGTTTGTTGTATGTCCTATTTTATTTTAATTTTTTCTGCTTTCGGGAGGATGTGATTTCTCAAAAAGTCACGGAGTTGAATTTTCTGACTTTCCGGGAAAGTTGTCGTAAGGACGCGGCCACGTTTTTGTTGACAAGGCATCATGTTCGACTTGAACTTGTCTTTTCCCGCCTCGTTCATGACTTGCTTTGTTCCATGAGTTTTGACGACTGATAAACGTATTTCTTGCTTCCAGATTGCCCTAATTTTTTCACCAGGTTTTCGTGATATACTCGTGTATTCTACCTCGAAGGGGTCACGCGAATCTTGCTCAACTCAGATGTCCGTTGACCTCGCCGGCCTCAGTTCGTTGTCTCTACTAGGCTCCACATCGATTTCACTTCACCCCCGACCCAAGTCGGCTGCTACCCTTTATAATGACTTCACCCCCAGCATCCCTTGCCCTCCCCGCCCCGCTCCTTCCCGTATGTAAATTTCCTTTCATATCGCCCGTGTTCTCCTCCTTAAATTGCTTCTAGAGGATACCGCCACCATTCAAGGGGGTTCTCCGTCCTCTACCATGACTGCCCGCAGACCAGACGCGTCTCCACGCGTCCCCGATGCCACGCTTCGCCGCCGTTCCAGTCGTCTATCCCGTTGGCTGTCGGAGCTGCAGACATCTCCCCTTGACCTTTCGGATGTCGACCCAGTCGGTACCCGCAGTAATCCATACCTCGCCTACCCCCATTTGAGCATGGCTCTCCGCCGCAGCTTGGACGACGCTGATAGCATGCATGATTATGTCGTCGTCGATGATGACATTGCGCTGGAATGTCCCCCAGAAGACTCTCTGTTTGATCAGGTTCGTAATCTTGCGCTTCTTGTTGATATGTCACCTGATCAGTACCAACATAGCCATCGCACGACTCTGCGCCGACAGATATAGCTACTCCCCGATCAACAGTCCGACTTATCGACCCTCCCCAATCATTACGACATTTTCATCTCTCTCGACGCTCAGTTTCACCTTCTCCGAGGACCACGGCGTCTTGCAGTCCTTCCAAGCTCTCCATGTTCAACCGGCCATCTCGTGGAGACCTCACCTCAGGTACAAGTGGCCTATCTTATCATTCACGAAGCACAAGTCTCCAAACATCACTACCGCGAAATAGCTCCCAATTTTCTGGCGCTCCTCGTGCGTCTTCCTGGCGGTGGCGACCGAGTGTTCTGGGGCACTTCTCGTCCGCATCTATCCCAGACACGGACGTACGCTTAAGCCCCGGTGACTCTCTCACTGACCGTTCACGATCGCGGCCAAGTATCTCTTCTTCTAACACCTGTTCCTCCATTACTACCCCTACTACCATGTCCGTGCACGAGGATGCTGGATCTCCTGTACCATCTTCACCGCCATCAAAGACGTCGTCCCTTTTTGGTTCACTACGTGTCCTCTCACAAGCTGGAGGAATAGTGTCTCAACCCTTTTTCAAGAGTGACAGTGGTTCCGCATCATCTCCGTCATTGCGGCCTCAGTACCCTGCTTCAGCGCCACATCTCCCAGAGCCACCCTCGTCACCAAAGGGTGAAACGACTCGCTTATCATTCACATACAAGTCTCGGCGGTATCAGTCAAGGGGTCTAAATCCGATCTTCGTTGAGGAACCTGACGATTCGCAGCCACATGTCTTGTTCGCTGGGAAGGCCGGCGGGCATCGGCTTTCTTTGTCTTCGTTGGGCAGTCCAACGAGACAAACTAAAAAGAAGAAGCTTGTTGTCAGTGGTATCCCGCTGAATGACACCAGACGATTGGACGCTATTCAGAGATGGTGTCAAGTACGTGGCGTCAATATCTTTATATAGTTCCTCCTAATCTTTTTCCCTCGGTATTTCAAGTCCTTTGGCGAAGTTGATCAGATCACGAGGATGCCCAATGGTGATCTGCACATCAACTTTCAGAAAGCAGAGGTTGCAGACACCGTACGTATGGTTTTCCGTCCGTGTGCTAAAGATCTCATTGTTCTTGTAGGTATGTCGTGTACGCGCCAAAGTCCACATTGCCGGAGCCGGCAGTGTACATTTATCCTGGATAACAGGAAACAAACGAGCATAGCAAGCACAGTCGTAGCTTTCATGTCTTCCCCTGTTTGTAAAGGCAAGGCGTTGGTCGACTGCCATCCACTGCTTGGACTGACGTATCTTTGTCGCAGTGTACAACGCAGGAACTACGTTTTACACCACCACCTAATCGTTATTTAGACACCGCTGTCCGACGACATAATCATTTTATGCATGCATCTGCAGCACCGCAGTGTATTTCATGATTCCATGTACGTCGGCCTTGTAACTTTGCTCCCGTCGAGATCGGTGCTGACCTGAGGACGTTGCAGACGGCTATCCTCACGCTCATTAATTACATTGCATTTCATCTATCTCAAACCAAACCACATACCCCGCAATGGCACGATGTCAATATAACCGATGACGATGATTTTTTCCCCTTTGATTCCACCTGGACAGTTGATGATAGTTATTTTGATTTTTGGACATATTGACATATACGATGGGACTTGCTCTCTAGCAGCACCCGTTGTTGAGAACGAGAACGATGCGTCGTGCATCGTGTCGACGTTTGTCGCTAGCCCCGTTTGGACCTGCAGTAAGCACTCGAGCAAATGGAGTGCTTCGGGACGTTTCGCCGGTGTGTGGCGCCCTGGCACTGCATCTGTTCTCCGTTCGTCAAGCCCCTGCAGGGCCCGGGGAGTCTTTTCTTGATCCGCGGGCAGGGTTGCGTGACCCGCACATGGTAGAGATGGGCCTCGTTCCAATGATGCAATTGCCAAGGACGAACTCGGAGGGCTTTGAAGGATTTCCTGGTGAACTGTGTGACCCTGGTTCATCGACGGCCCTCGGCTTTCCATCACGAGGGGCATTGAGTAGCTATTAGTATACGAACGCTAATGCGCCCGTCTACCTGATGCTTGCTTGGAGGATTTCACTGGGTAGGATCACGCTCACACGAACACAACGCAGAGTTAGCCCCTCTCGAGACTTGATGAAAAACGGCAGAAAAGGAAGGATACCCTACACTTTGATGTATTTCAGTTCCATTCTGCTAGTGGTGTCCCCGCACATCAGGGTGTGGGGGACGTTCGAGTGCAACGATGGAAGGAAATGAAACGCAACGTGCCAGAGGTGGTACAAACGGCTAAAATGGGGAAATGCGAAATATGAAGGCTCTAATTCACCCCAGGACTAGGTAAATGTACTTATTCACGCTCGAAAAAGACTGATCAAGGAGAGTAAATGAAAGGACAAAACGAAAAGGAAAGTAAGAGCTCAGGAATTACGCAAGATTGCCCTGATCCGTGTTCCAACGTTGCCAGTTGGTATCAATGGATGTGTCTGGCATGGTAATCTGAGAAACCGGTACTAGCTGAATATCGGATGGTGATCGCGGCGCGTCGAAAGGAGCTTTGCCGAACCGTCCAGCTGTACCACGAGCGAAGTTATTTTTGTGATGCTGAGCATGATTGTCTCGACGATATTGTCGACGAGGAGGTACTAAGCCACGCTCAAAACTCGAGCCCATCGGGATTGAGGCTGGCCCTCCAGTGGGCGAAGGCGAAATCCGGCGACCAGGGTTCCCTGACTGTGGCGTGACTCCGTGCCATGCATGACCCGGTATCCATGCGTGAGGCCCCAGATGAGGAGGAGGCGGGGCAGTTAGCGGCGGATTGATGTACGAGTGAAAGATGACTGTCGGTGGGCAAATAGGAGGTGGTGGATACGGACGCCAAGTTACTGGAGGTTGCCCATCAGCAGACCCGGAATTGACAGGAGTTTGATCTTGCTCTTGATTTCCAGTCATGTATTGGTTCAGTGCATCCGGGGGATAGACAGGAACAAGCATTCCCTGATCGCCTTGGATGAACCCGGTTGGGATTAGGGGAGCTTGTGTGTGAAGTAGAGTGAGATTGTTGGCGACTCCCGGATGGCCAATGGTGACCTGGCCCGAATCAGAGCTATGGCCAAGCGAAGGAGGATAAGACATAAATGTCTACAGAACTGTTAGCCAAGCGAAAAGAACCCTTGCGAGCTACATACTGGATATGCACCGCTGGCTGGACCAATGGGAATAGGGGTGTTTGAGGGAGTTCCACTACTGTCTGACCCGCCACTCTGTGGAGGGGGCGGAGCTACGGGCGGAGGGAAGGAATAGCCAGGGTAAGGTTGGCCTGCAAAAGGCATCTGGTACGGAAACTGTGGGGCATAATTTGGGATCCATCCCTGATAGTACTGGATGGTAGGTGCCGGATACGTCCCCGGCAAGGCTGGGGCTGGTATCACCGATGTCTGGGAAGACACAAGCGTCGTATCTGGTTCACCCTGTTTGGTGTCCAATGATCTACGGACTTCTTTTCTTGAGTCACACTGTGGGTCATCGGCAGAAGAAACCTCAGGTGGTGGAATGCCAGTCTCGTTCTGTACTTCATTCAAGTCGCATGCTTCACCAGAGGGTGGAGGAGGTTGACTCGGCGAGTCAGTGAGCTGTAAATCTGCCATGTGGGCGGCTATATTAACGATGCCGGGTTTAGGCAGCTTTGGATTGACACTGAAGTAATGGCTGCCATCGAGTGGTTGCGAAGCCGACCCCTTGTAAGGTCCTGGTCGCCAGGACAGGCGATAAGCTGGATTCCAATCTCGAAGTTGCACACGAATCAAACGGCCGTCGAGCATTCGATTGTGCTGAGAGATTGAATTCAAATGCGAGTAGCCAAGTGGAACAGACTCACCTCTGCCTTGACGGCTCTGGCCGGAGCCTCTATATTATTAAACTTGACAAACGCGAACGCAGAGCGTTTGTTACCTGGGGAAAGTATCAATGAGGGCTACGGTAACGAACGAAAAACCACACTTGGTCGAATAACTTTGACTGCCTCAATTCCTCCGTATCTTGAGAACAATGCCCGGACCTTGCCTTCATCCCAAGCATTCGGTCCAAACATTTCTAGACCACCGACAAAGATGGTCGTAGGATCAACAACATAATCATCCCGCTTCTCCTGCGAGAGTTGCGGGAGTGAGCCTTGACTATCATAGTCCCTGAAAGACATGCTTTGGAAATCTCCCATATAGCTTGCAGTAGTAGGAGTGCGAAGCATGAGCGACCCAGGGGTTCTCGGCGTGATAGGAGATGTCCCAAAGTCAGGCGTGTGGGGAATGCCTGCATCGATTTCTTGACTGTCACCCTCTTGTGAAGTGTGGTAGCCGCTGTCCGAGGACGGGATGTGATGACCAAGGTACGGGGAAGAAGTGGGATTGGTCCCAGCCGCACTGCACGAAGGGTGTTATCAATGGTCAGAGATGAAAGAAATGGCTAACCTTGGGCTACAATTGAATTCCATCGACTCAATATGGTTTGTCCAACGAGTTCGATTAGTCGATTCCCAGTTCGTGAAGGACAGTTGCCCGGTAGATTCGCGCGAGGGAAGCGACACCGCCGGCTGAGGTCGGTCGTGCGTCAATGAAAGTGCTCTTGGTCGAGACGGCCGAGAAGGAAGCATGTTTGTTTTATTTGGTGCAGTGGACATTTCCTGTTGCCAGGCATCGCATCCGGAGCTTGGGTCAGCAACTTTAACATCGGATGGACGCTCGACGGCCGAGAGACCCTGCGTACGAAGGGCAGGAAAGGTGTGGCTGGCCGGCAAGAAACTTGAAGCTGAGCGAAAAGCAGGACCCATCCCACGACTGCGCCAAGAATGGGAGGCCTGAACACCTGGAAACGCACGCGGATTATAGAGTCCCTGTTCGCGAGGAGCTGTACCCGACTGATGAGCCCATGTAACAACTAAATGAGGGATTCTGCGCAGCGTCTTTGATCATGGAGACGAATAGAATCAGAATTCGCCGATATGACAAGCAATGGTCAACATACCACGAGGGCGCTAACGCAGTCGTCTCGATGGGCCCATTTAACTTTCCAGCAGCCGGGATCCATAACAGGGGAGCGCGGGCCATCGTGGGGGACCGGAAAACTCGCTGCTACTTGACCATTCTCATCTCCATGCGCGTAGGGCCCAAAATATTCGACAACGCCAAACACAGATGCAATCCGCAACAGAGACTGCGTTCACAAAATGAGTTGGATGACCCCTTGAAAGGTCTAACGTTACCTCAGCGTCGTAAAGAAGAGGCACAAGTAATAAACCAGGGTCAGCCTCGTCAGTAGGTGGGGTATCCAGAGCAGCTGAATTGTACAGGATAGCAAGCTGCCTAGAATAATTGATTAGAAAACTGAAAACCATGCGAAAATACACTCTGACTTGGTTCCGGGTGTCCTGACGATTCTCATAGCATTCGGTAATTGGAGCTCCACGAACCGAGGGTCTTCAGTGGGCAGGAAATTCGCTTTCCTCGAAGCATCTCTTTGTCGGATATATTGTCTGGGGCTCCTATGATAAATGTCAGACTAACTTGAAGCCACGACATGCATATATGCGCTGTTGTTCGCGCATATAAATATTGCGGGAGGAGAATTGCTCACCGGTATGAGATGAGTAGAGTCCTAAATGCGCGGGCGGGTTCGTATCGAAGATATCGACCCAAGAACGGCTGCGGTGCAGCGACATGGAGATTATTCATGAGGATGGACGCTGCCTCGGCATCCTGAATCGGTAGCGTTACAAAACAACGAATTAGCTGCGTCGTGAAGAACGACAGACCTGACACTGGATAAATGCACAGGTACCGCCCTTGGAATCACGAACAACTTTGACGCCTTTGACTTGGGGATGCTCAGACAAATGTTCAGCCAACATGTTCGTCAGGTCGGCGTGCTCAATGTTGGAAGGCAAGCTGACGGAGTTGGCATCAGCCAAGGATGTGTGGTAAGGGCTTGTCACGTACCTTCCGATGAAGATGCTCGCGTCCGGTAGGATCCTGTCATGAGAATCCTGAACACTATTGCCCCCGTCAACTGAAACGCTGCGCGGCGGGGAAGACATGGGGTGCGAGCTCGCAACCGCACTTTCGGGGTTGGAGGAAAGAGAGTCAGAGGACGTGAGGGAATCAAAGCGAGTGCCCCATGATCGACCCAGCCTTTGTTGAGACATAGTACACTATGAAGATGAAGGGGGAGGTATACGTAGAAATGTATTGCAACCGGGAATGAAGTTGCGAACGAGGATGGAGACAAGTACAGTGATTGGTCAAGTTGGCATTCCGAGAACGGACACCTGCAGCAATATGTTGTATTCACATCGGAACCATCCTCGGCATGCCATTTCAAAAGAGGTCTGTCGGCGATCAACTTCCGTGAAAGGTGCAATACGTGCCATGCGCATGGCCGCCAGTCACTCTATACATTTCTGTGCTCTTCTCTCTTGCATCATACCACCTGAGCGAAAACAACGGAGAAAGGTTAGAGACGAAAGCAACTACCATCAGGCTGTTCCCGATTGACCAGTGACAACATCGGGAAGCATCCAAAGACCTAACAAAAAGGTCAGCCGATTAGCTACTTACGGGCTCGATAACGGGACGGGACGGCCGATATCGAATCTCAGTCCCAAGTTTCTCGAATAAACATCGCAACGTCGGGAAAACGGTTGAAAGGAACAATCAGATCATGGTTCTCGAAGAACAAGCTAATAAGACAACCATACTTCTTAACATACTGGTTTGAGGTTGAGTGCTCTTTGATCAGCGAAGAAGCGGTGTGATGGCGGTGTGACTGCGAGACCGACGCCGCGGGAAGGGAGATTCGGGCTGCGAACAGAAGGTGGATGGGGAGAACGCGAATATTTGGCAGCGTATGACATGAACATGCGAGCGTCGATCGCTGGGATGCAGATCGCATCGTGGAGGTTCTAAAAAGTATGGGGTCCCGACATGGAACGAGTAAAATGAATGATCGACCAGTTTCGACGATAGTTCAAGATCTGTAATACTGTCAGCTGACGATAGTCAGGTCAAGGCCACCCGAAGCGAATGGAAGAACTCGTATCCCTCCGCGCTGCAAGGCATTCACGACAGCCACACGCAGGTGGAGCAGGGCCGACAGCTTGCAACGCATCAGAGAAGCATGAGTAGTGTAGATTACGTAACAATCAACTGCTTCCCTTTGCAAAGTCCAGCATCACATCTCTCGCTAAAAACATATTGATAGAATGTCTGACGACGGCTACGGTGATGGCGGAGGGGGGGATGGTTACGACTACGATGCTCCGAGGTTCGTACCCTTGTTTCGCCCACCCCAGAGGTACATTGCTGACTCGTTCCCCAGTTACAACGATGGCGCTTTCGTGCGTACAATGGTACATAAGAATAGTCAACGCGCTCATAAAGCAGATAGGATGAGCATTATGATCTCCTGGCAAACGACCAACCAGAACCAGAGGGTGAACAGACCGAGGTGCAGGGGGAAGATGCCATTGGCGAGGTCTCTCATCCCAATGGTGTGAATGGTGCCGACCATGACCAAGAAATGGCGAACGGAGAGGAGCAGTTGCCTCAGCAACCTGCTGCCTCTGGCTTGCAAGGCGAAAGACAACCAAATAAAGTCAGAGTGACCACCCCCTACCTGACCAAGTACGAGCGAGCGCGAATACTGGGGACTCGGGCATTGCAAATCAGGTATGTCCCTCGACCCATGCACGACCCCATTCATTTGGCTCACCGACTGTGTCCGACAGCATGAATGCACCCGTTCTCGTTCCTTTGGATGGTGAGACCGATGCCTTGCAGATTGCCATCAAGGAACTTTCACAACGAAAAATTCCGCTGATCATTCGACGATATCTACCAGACGGTTCTTTTGAGGACTGGAGTGTGTCTGAGTTGATTAGTGAGTGAGCTGGGTGTCCACTGTCGAGGTCCTGGAAATGTTGTTTCGTCTCGTCGTTATTTTACCCAGTTTTCAGCGTGTTTTGGTCTCCATTGCTTGAAGATACGGTTGTGAATGTGACACATTAGACGCTGTACTTAGAATACAATGCTAATTTACATTCTAGGATGTCCTTTATTCATGCTGTTTTCTTGATCTCTACCCACACCCCTGGTCGTGTGACGCTCCTCGTTCTGGGTCTCTTGACAGAGAGTTCTCTCGATAATGTTTGGACCCTTGACTGGTGGTCAGGTGTCCTGGAAGGCTGTGGTTCAAATACGTTCGGGCTGTCGATCTGTGAGGTGGAATTCGTTGTATCCAGAAACAGGAGGCGCCTTTCCCCTTCCAAGCAACTAGCATGCTTGGATATGCCTCTTCTTTTCCGTGGACTAGACTCGACATCAGAATAGTGACAACCTGATTGCCGTCGTTTGACAGGTGACGATGGCGCACTTGATGTTGGTTTGAAGGGAGGGGTAACTGAACACAGGATCTCATCTTCTCGGTGAATATTCTCCACGAATGATTTTCGCCTGCATGGGGCTGTAACACATAATGAATAAGATGCCCCGAGGTGAGGATCAGGAACTTACACTTTCTCTGCGTGACGATAGATGCCGACTCCTTCGCAACCTTGAACACACCGTCACCATCCAGCGTTTGTTGAACCTCCCAATCTGATGGTCGCATCTTTTTCCAATCCTCGAGAACCTTTTCTACCCAACAATCAGTTTCCCCGGAAACATGATAGTCGATCACATCCTCCCACTCGCTTCCTGGTGGTGTCTTGTTCACGAAGACGACCTTGCCCTGCCAGCTTTTGGCTGATCTTGGAGTACCTGTGGTGGATGCTTTCGAAGCGTGAACAGCTTTCGCGAAATCCTTCACGAGTTTCTTAAGCCCGTGAACCTTCAGGGAAGTGCCCATGATAATTAGCATATCAGGTTTCCGTGCAATGTCATGGGTCTGAATCAACCCAATGTCGTCCCCGAGTGGATGTACTTCATCATATAGCACGATGGCCGGGCGAAGGCTACCGACTTTGAGAGGTCGAGCCGACCTAGCCAAGCGTGCTTCCGCTGGAAAAACAGAATGGTCGGTACGATTTCCAAACGACGCAATCCACAAGTACTCACAACGTAACTTGCACTCTGGACAGTCCGGAGCCACCCCCTGGTTGAACACGTCCAGAAAACCCTCTGTGCAAGGCAGATCCATGGAACACAGGGTACAGCGGACACGGTGAATGTCTCCATGTAGTTGGACATTGCGTACTTCTGCGGCCCTCAGTCTCGATTTTCCTTTTCCAGACGCATTTCCTTGGCTTGAGTTACCACGGAGTCCGACCTTTTCCTCAAAGCCATCGATGTTTTGTGTGTAGGAACGCAGCAACTTCTGTTTGGTATCGAGTGTTTTAATGAAACGATGTGTAGGTGTGGGTGTCGCAGAATCGATGCGGTGCTTGAGCTGAGAGATGAAGGTATAGAATACAGCCGTTGATGTTTTGTCGCGAAACAGCGACGCGTCAAAGAGATCACGACCCTTTAAAACGACGTCGGGGTGTCGTTGCTTAACGAGCGCATACAGTCCGTCTGATGAACGGAAATCCTGATGAAACATAAATATCTTCGAGGCTGGAACAACATCAGAAGATGACTTACTGGTATTCCGCACGAACACGAGATACCGGCCCCAGTGACTACCACAATTTTCTTGGACTTGGCTACTGCAAGCGAAATATCCAGGAGGGCCCTGCGAGTACTTGATTCTGCCAAAGGCGCGTCGATATCAAGTCGAACAGTCATGTCTGAAGTTACAGATGGTGGTAGGAATGAAGGTGACCACCCACATTAGAAATACCATGACGTTTCGCATGGACAGACCAATGAAATTGTTTTTACATGTTTGTTCACCGCGTCGCGTCGTGTCAGTCACATGACTCCTCGTATCATTGCATGAGGCAAACAGCTATTTTTATCTACAGTTAATAGGTAACTCGATGTTCTGATCCAGCTGCACGTTCATAGTACCAGATATCACATTCGTTGCAGCTCGATGCAGTGGTCGAGTTGACCAGCTTGAAGCTCCCGTATTGTTCCTGTGTATAAAGTTCGAACATTGAATCGGTTCAGGCATCGTACTCACCGTGCCCAAAACATGGTGGAAGTTCCAAACCTCGTCAAGAATAGTCCCACTGTTGCTGCACCCAAGGTAAGGGATTGCACCAGTCTGTGAATACAGAGCATTGGTGATCTACGCAAGGGTGTACGTCGTTTCGTTAGAGGGGAGAATACCGGCTCTGAAAAATAATCAGTAGAACGAGAGCCTAGCGGACAAGCACATACGCAGCTAACATGTTGTAGGTTGGGTACATCTGGAACACCTTCGTCGCAGTCTCGAAAAAATTGACCACGTCTTGATGTTTCTTGTAACCAGGCTCGTAGCAAGCAACATCAAACGTCGAGGCGCATGTTGCATGCTTCGAGAACTACCACGTTCGTTAGTTGAATCCTAGCAGCATAATTGGGCAATCCGGGCCTCATGTGCCCAGAATTCGTCGTTTGGTGCGGCTTGATTGACCCAGAAAGTGTCCACTGTTAAGAATGTGAACGATCACTCGTTGACCACCTGTGCGTTTGTACCCACTGTACCTCAAAAGATCGAATCGCTGAAATTCTTCGATGAACGTCCTAACGCTAGGTCCCTTGTAAGGGGGGATGTCGGTGCCATCAGGAAGGGTTGCTGGGGACGGATTAGGGTCGTATTGCCTCGTTAGATCGCAGTATTCGTCATAGGAACTTGTACGTGCAGTAAATCAATAATTATATATGAAATGCTTACTCACCCATCACAGTTGTCCGGCCATAGGCCGTGGATACCCCAATTCCCTGAGGCAGCAGTTGTCCGAACCTTTCCAAACCAGTATAAGTATCCCAGAACTGGGTTGGCAACACAAGGCCGCCTTTCACGACGTTGCAGCATGAAATGGTGAGCGCAGTGGTATTTTCGCAGGAGTATTGCAACGGCAAGTCAACACAAGCCTGGATGTTAGGGTAAAGGGATGACAAGGTGCAAGTTGCAAGTTGCAAGTTGCGTGAACTACGCCAACGAATAACAACGTGCTCGTGGCAATCAGCATCATGATGATGTTGACGCGAAAAGACGGATTTGCAGACCATCCATTGTCTGAATAGCTTTGTATGCGAAGCATGATGAGAAGACGAAACGAACGTGCTTCTCCTGCACACAGTGCACCACATGTTACGGCTCGTTTGAATCGAACGGGGAAACCCGGGTCCATCGGAACGTTCTGTAGGCAGCTAGATTCGGTTTTGGCTAAACAGCGTGGCCATGCATGATTGCCTGATCCGGTCCAGCAAGATTTTTGGTCCCCCGACCGGCCATGATGCTGCATTTTCATTGATGCATTGATGCATGATACTCAGTTAGAGTGGTATTTATAACGAAGACTTACGCTGGATTGGGGCACATGTCAAGTTTCAAGACAACTAGGCTTGATAGTGGAAAACTCGTGCACAATATTGATGTATTTTAGGGACAAGAAACCGAGAAGAGATCCCGGACCGATTCATACACGCGGATGTGGAAACAACTTCGTCGGGCGGTCTAGGTCTTAGCATCAAGGAACGGGATGTGGCCACTCGCAGAAAGGTAAGGTTTTTAGACATCGGTCCAGCCACCTTCATCCAGCTTATAGGAGGCCTCGCTTTCAGGGCGATCAGGACTGTCAACCAATTTAGCTACGCGCTCTTCCGCGCGACCTATGTCAAAAAGACAGCACATTGGTTTCATCTTGCTTCTCCATATTTCCAGTGTACGCACCCTTCCGCAAGAATATACGAGTTGCCGAAGAATGTGAGAGAATGTGTCCCCCGATTGGCTTTAGAGCCCCGCCGGCCACAAAGGTCATGGTTGCCCCGGGGTCGGCTAGAGGCTATTGAATACCAAAAAATGGAGGGGAGAAATGACTCAAGGTGGTACATTGAACTTGGTTTGTCATGAGCACTGCGATCTATCCGAGGGACAGTCAACGAAGAAATGCAAAACGGATCAGATTACCAACATTGTATTCTTCTGCTAACTTTGTGAGCTTGGAGAGCATCTGTAGACAGTGATTACAGCGATCCTCAGCACCTCAGCGCACGCAAATATTACCTGAGCAAGCTGCAGTATTCATGCACATGAATGGATACCTTTTTCGGTATGGTGTATTCAAGTGTATGCGCACCTTCTGCTGTCTTTCACTCAATTCCCCTCTTCCAGAGTAGTCGACCCTAAAGAGAGCCATGATAGAGTCGACAATCTATCAAAAGTCAGATACCAATGCCACGCACGGAGGGCCGACGTACTAAAAGCCGGAAGTCCTTGTCCTCGGCGAAACGGAGGGAGCACTCATTTATTAGTTCCATCTGTACATTCAGCATGAGCACTCGGCGAAGGCCAACTGGGGAGCTACAACCTGGTGTTCACTATTGAATGCTCGGGCTTCGAGTAAATTATGAGTAGTAGTCAAGAGGACAGTGTTCCGACACACCGTAGAGAATGTTTTCTAACGCCATCGTCCCGTCTACGCCAAAGCGATCCGCAATCGACCGAATGCGATCAGGGCGAAAGGTACCTTGGAGGCCATGAGCTTGACATAATAGGGTGGACTATCCTTACATGCCTTCAGTATCGATGTATGCTACCTAGTCGAATTAACCGTAGGAGAATGGTGTTGTCTTGAACACAGGCGACATACCTTCCCTGAAGCCCCTCCTAGTTCAGGTGGTAGCTGGGTTACCACGCACATTGTGTGCGCCATCTGTGTCTTTCCCGTGCGAAACTCGCCATATACTTGCTCGAGTAAGATCTCGTGAGAGTCAGCGAACTATCCATGGGAGATAGTTACCTTCCGATATTGACTGAGACATGATTCCGCCTGTTTGAAAGTGCCAAAAACTATTTTTGGGCGAGAAGAAGTGAAACATGCTGCTTACCTCCGAGAATGGCGTCTACAGATTTGCTACCCGTACTGATCACGAGGACGCGCTTCCGACGATCTTGAACTTCAACCCCTGTTGCGAACGAAGTGCCCTGTACGTGAATGAGTCCCCTAGATCACGTTCGGGACAAATCGATTACCGCAATTTTCTGTGCGGCTTCCTGAATGGGAGGAACGATAAGGTCGAGTGTTCCGGAGCGCATATACCCTGTTACCTTGATCTTTTCGACTTTCGCCTCCGACATGCCCTACGATGTGAAAACGATGGCATGCAACCCTTTACAGAGACTCGAACGTGCTGACCTTGATCTTGAGGAGTTGCCGACGTGTCGTCATCACAACTCCAGATATAGTATGAATCGCAGCGCCCTGAAAAACGCGTGAGATACGTTAGGTTGAACGAAAAGCCAATCTACCTTGAGTTTGAGAATATCTTGTACGTTTATGCCCTGAAGAGGTCAGAGCTGTGGGAGGTTCGCGAGGTATGATCACACCTGTTGTTGGAGCTCGTCTACGTTGTCGAAGAAGGGCGTCTGGAAAGGTTAGTGTCCGGTCGATGGCGACGGAGTTGGGACTCTGATAGTTACCTCCTCAATGTCATCCATCACTGGGGGACTCGATGGCCGGCTGGGTGGGGGCACGCTCTCCTCGGGTACAGTAGCACGACGTGGGGCCATGTTTATGGAGACGAGGTTCGAGTTGTCTGGAAGTATGAGACAGCACAGTAACTCGCCTGCAACCGCATTGAAATAGGACGGACGCGTTTGTCACGTGAGGGGTCAGATCCCGACCCTCTAGGCTGCTTCCACAGAACTTCACGAAGCCCACAGATCAAGCAATTGCCAGTCGATGTGATCTCGATCCACCTCCCTGAAATCTGCACTTGAGCAGGCGGATTTCCGGCTCGTGGAGAGCCGAGGAAATACGCCGCTCTGGTGGACCACTTCAGAGTTGAACCTCTACAACTTCATCTTGAGATGCTATAGCCAGAGTCTCGGGAGAATCCACGTTCCCCGAGTCCAAACACTTAAGCTAAGTGAAAAAATAAATGCCAGGACCGTGGATTGAACACGGGACCTCCAGAAAACGACCATGTCTTCAGTCTGTTGCTCTCCCAGCTGAGCTACCCCGGCTTAAATGTTAGCATCTGAAGGCAGTAAATCAGAATAAAAAATTATCTTTCTAGTAACACTTGATATCGTTCACTCGAGATCAAAACTAGAGATGTCTCCGACAACCTCTTCAACAGACGATGAACCCACGATCTGTCCTGTAGCTGGAGGTTGGTTGGCTTCCGGGTTGTTTTGTGGCTCTGCCAACGACAACGCTGTCGGAGCCCGTATCTCGGGAGTGGGGCCACTGAAGTCCTTCCCGGTCATACGGGATAGGGTTTGCATGTCTGAGTTTGGGCGTAAATAAGAAGATAGGTAACCTTCAAATGGGGATACGAACCATACGGCTTGCGATTGTTCAAACAGTAATTTATTCGTTGAGGATTTTTCTTGTCTTCGGTTTTGAATTTGTTCTTACATGCTTTACGATCCCGGCCAGGCAGTACGTATGAAATGAGTTCATAATTCTCGCCGAACTGTGACAGAGCCTGGAAAAGCGTCAGCTCGACACAGACAGCTACATGGAACCAGCTCACATCGTAAAATAACTCGGTTTCCTCGGCATTCCAGCGTGATCCACGGAAGCGCTTCGAGTATGTAGCCGAATTGATAAACTTTGTGACGTCGGACTCCTCAACATGGGTGTACTCTGTGGTATCTCCTTCAGCATTACGATCAACAAACAAAGACTCTTCATCAACAATAGTCTCTCCATTGGGTCCAATTCGAACTTGAACATTGTATCGACTAGTGGCAACGTTTTGGGAATAGTCGAAACCTTGCCCGGAGGTGTCCTCGGCGGTAGAAGGATGTCCAGAGATTGGTTGTGTAGATGGTGGACCGAGCGTTACATCGGCAGCCGGGGTTTGTTCTGATTCAGTTTCTGGACATCTTACTTGTGCGGTATCGTCGTCCTCATTTCTCCCATATTTTTTCGCCTCCATCCTCATCCTCATCATCACTCTTTTCTCTTTATTGGACTTCTTCCAGGCAAGATGATTGCCAAGAATTTGTGCAGCTTTGCTGCTTATGCGACCCCGACCCGTATCTTCGCATAAGGCGGCCATAGTGACGGACGTCGGGTCCAGATCCTCTCCAGGGTCTGCATCTGCATCAAACACTGGGGTTTCGTGTCGCCGCAGAACGGCGGGAGCGTTATCGGAAGGAACTGAAAGCGGGGTCTTATGTGCTTCAGGCGGGTTGTCCTGCAATACCGATGGCTGTGTTGTGCTCTCGGCGGCGCGGGGCCGAGCTTTAGTAACTGGACGGAATACGGTGCCGCCTTTTTCTATGTGTCGTGTTGAAGACTTTGATGATGATGAACTATAAGCTAGAACGACTCACGAACACGCGTGCTCATGTTACGCAAGCGATGGATGCTCCTAGCGCTCAGGAGAGATTTTACGTTATGGACAATGATCCAAAGGATGTCGCACAACAGGGCCAAACAAGCACCTTATGATTCGCAGTCAAGCACTGAAACTGCCCGTTGGAGACGCCCCGGACTGGGAGGTCGGTGGCAGCGACAGCGAACCCTCAGATCTGAAATCACCTGCGGAAAGGCAAGCAGCCATTCGTAGATCTATGTGTGATCTCGCCTGACCTTGTCTAGCTTTGTAATATTGCAATCACTGAAACAATGTTAGACCAACCAGTCGCTAGAGCATGACCATCGCTCACTATCATCATCGCAGCGAGGGATAAATGGCTTCGTGCAATGTTTCCAAAGTTCTCAAGTCGCGGAAGAGGAGGGAAACAACCTGATGTCGTGCCACCCCCACACACGATCTATAACCGCGGCAGATGCACACTACAAATTGGCCCCCACTCCTTTATGGATACAACGGTTTTCGAAGTCCACTATCGCCCGTTTCCCGTTGCGGTTTCCCAACCAACAACGTTTGTGTATCAGTCAGCACCAGGAAATTCGTCGCAGTCGGTCCACCAACCACAGACCCTGTCATCCTCATCTACTGCATCTACCGGGGAATCTAATGCACTGTTGTCATCATTATCCTCTACCTTACCCGTACCCCCCGGCTTGATCTCTCAGGTTAACGCCGCCGCAACGTCAAATCCAACCCTTGCAAATCTACTACAACTAGCTGCTGCCGGGCGGGCAACGCCGGATCAGCTGAAGCTTCTTGGTCTTCTTATCCAGTCATTAACAAGTTCTCCAGTAACGGGTATTCTTGCCACTACCTCACAACTAAGCACACCAGGCACCGACTCGTCTAGTGCCCCCCTTCCGACAGCACCCACAGGGACACAGCAGTACCAATACCAAGCAGCTGTCAAGGACTTCGATATTGTGATAGAGTTCCGAGACGCCCCGTCAGATCGTTGGGTATTTCCTCGCGGACCCGCCACGTGCGAGTTTGTCTCTGCACTCAGCGGTCCTGGGTCAATCGGTGACCTCACGGTCTCCACCATCGTTCCGTTCCCTAGCATGACACAACCACAAGATCCCCCTGCATCTGAAACTAGTGTTACAACGGAGTTACCTTCCAAGCAGGTCGTTGAGTTCCATTTCAAGATGGCAAGCTCATATATCTGGGACACCTTTTCGCGCTGGGTGGGATCCAAGGAAAAAATGGAAGAAAATCACAAAATTCTTACGGAAATTGTAGCGAATTCTCTTCCACTTTGACTGCTCTCGTTTTACTTACACTCTCACTGTCTCAGGAACCGCCTGAACAGAAATACTTGGCGTACCGACTCCCCGAAGGTTCGCAACTCACCCAAATCCAGAACGTACGCATGCAAATGTAATACTTTGAATGGTATTGATATAACTGTCTCAGGCTGCCCTACCGTCATATGCTATGAAACCAATCAAGCCTTCAACAGAAAGTGGAAGGCCAAAACGGAGGTCCGCGCCACGTAAATCTGCACAAGACCCTCCAGGTTCCTCAACAACAAAGCGCAAGCGGCAAACGCAGCCCAAGAGTCAGGTTCCTCCCCCGAAGATTGCTTGTTTTACGTGTGGTCAAGCCAACGTACCATTGATCATGGGAGGACGTAAGCGGAGGACCCCATCACACTTAGCCATCAGATTGATTGTACACCCAGGATATTGTCGACCTTGCGTAGAAGGAGGGCGAATTGGAGAAACTTCCCAAGCCAGTGAGGTGACCATTTCAAACAAGTTGTCCACCCCCGACAGTTCGCAGCCTTTACCAAAATCTGTAGAGCCCCCACTCAATCCCTGACATTTCAACCTGACAAGAGGGCTCAACAAACTGAACCGCGGTTGTAAGATATAAGTAGATAATTATAGTATACGTAGATGCTGCAGAGCGGTGACGGGACAGTGGTCTGATCAGTATTTATGTACATATCCCAATAAACCATCCCAACCACCACGCGAGGACAGCAATGTGCAGCAGGACAACGCAAATCCCAAACATAAGAGCAAACCATTGAATCAGTATTACCACCCAGAAGAATGGCATAATTGCCCAACGGAATGCTTGGTTGTCGATCCACAGAAGTCGGTAATGCCATGCTGATCTGATCGCAACCCGCGCTAGCAAGAACGTGACGAAGGAAGTGAGGACACCGAGGCAGAGAAGTGCAATCCAATGACGAAGAGAACGACGAGGAACCGATTGCACCGGGTAGCGTTTGGACTCTCCTGTGAACTCGTTACGGTACCAGGGTATGATTATAAAATCCTGCATATCTTCCCCTATGATTTTGCCGTAGCTTCTCCAGAATGGGGCGATCGTATCGAGGATGAGAGTCAAAGCATCCATGCCAAGTTCCCAGACTTGTTGATACTGATCTCCGTAGCTTTCTTCTAATGCAACGATATGCGAAAGCTGAAATGTCACCAGGTAAGCGCGGTGAATGAGGGGGAAGATAGAGATCGACCTCTGGATAAACGGCGGATGTATATGACATAGCGTCGTTGTATTCTTCTTTGACAGTCGAATGGGATGCCCTGACTTCCATCAGCATCCGTGACACTTCATCAGCTTGTTCCTGTAAGGGTTCTCGCTCTCTTTCAAGTGCTTGTAGCTTCTCCATGAGAATGGAAATCGGGGTATCCAGGACATTTTCCGGTATAGAAACCGCATTGGCGTCAGTCTTCACTCCAGAGAGGAAACTTGCGAGAATCTCGCGTTGTCGAAGCACCCGTGCATGTATGTCCTCGACGACTCTCCAACCATGGCGTTTACGAGTCCCACTGGTCACAGCTGAGGGATCGTGGCTGAAAGCATCGAGTAACTCCATTGGGAGACTACGATACGCGATACCTAGTGCTGGCATCACGCTAGAACAAACTAGCTCATACTCCCGGACATCGCCAGCAACTCGCTGCATTCGATGACGGAGCCTGTGATTGTGATTCCTCAATTCCTCCAGTGTCCTTAGATAATGTGAGGCAATAACGTCAAAAAATTTATACGAAGCGCGCACCTCAATCTTAGCTCATATTCCGTTTCGAGTTGATCTTCCTCGTCAAGCTCCTTGGATTCCGGTGACATTTGGTGAGCATTTGGCGCGACAGGCAAGGAAGTGCTACGGTACGAACGCTTGCGCTGCAGGGGTGTAGGTTGAGAAACGGTAGCATCTGGATGGATCGTCCTCTCCGGAAGTACGCCAATCTCTTGGTCAGGATGACTCGGAAACGCCGGGGAAAAGGTAAAATCAGCTGGAAGAGGGGCAATGGCATGCGCGTCAGATAAATCGTTCGATGTATTGATCTCCGCAGCTGTTTCCTGGGGAGATCGTAACTGGCCGAGATGAGACCGCTTGCTCTTTCTGCGAGGTCCACTTGGCGCGGAATCGTTCTGGTCTTCGGACTGCGAACCAATCGGCGATGAGGAACCTTCCTCGCTTTCAGCAGGGTGCCGACGAAAGCGGTGGATAATGTCAGGAAAGTTAAGACGACTACTTGCCGGCGACAATCCGCCAGAAGAATTGCGGTGATGATATGGTGAAGGAGTAGCATTGGCGCTACCCGAATCGAAGAAAACGGGTCGCCATCCTCGAGCTTTCTCTTCGCCACGCGTTGGTGAATTACCAAGAGAGTCATGGGAGTTTGCAACGAGGGGGCCAAAGGATATGGCATGACCATCCGAGGAACGAACTCGACTAAGGGAAGTGCCAGGCGAAGAATCCGATGGAGGGGCAGAGATTTGTCTTGGTGTGGATTTGGGGCGGTGCTGGGATGAAGGCGCTCCAAGTGAAGACGACGCAACCGGTGACTGTGGTAGAGGCGTAGATGAAGTAGTACCTTTCTTGAACTTGATGTACTCTTCTACGATGAGCGCGGACACGTGCCATTGTGATCGCCGTTTTCCATGTCGGTCAAGTAGGTGCTTCAGCCAGGTCAGAGGCTCAGCACTATCGAACCAGGCCCGTGTCTCCGTTCCCAATCCAGCATGCCAGCGAGCGATTTCCGCAAGACTCACAGGATCCCCACTAGCTACAGAGGCATATAGGATATTGTATCGTCGCCCTAGCTGTTCGCTGACAATGGCTGCCTTGCGAACCGTGGGTGGTGATGCCTCAGCTCTGATCCTCGAAATTCTGTCTAGAACCATGAGACATTAGAGCACGTCAATCTCGAATATTCGCGCAACAGACCTGTGAATAATGCTTCTTGTTTCTCAGCAATGGGTTTGCCAGATGGCAACATTCTCTCTTTGGCCTTCCGTTTGCCTCTCGAAATCGACCAGCGCCTATCCAATTTCTCGTCTTCGGACTGGGAACCTGTCCAGTCCAGGGTTGCTCCACCGTTGGAGGAGAGCGGGACGGGATGGAGAGGTACGGACCGAGTCGATGGGCTGAAGTCCACCTCGGACGGTAAGTTGACCACTTGCAAATATTGGGGAGATGAATGTGGGAGAGGTGGAGCTGTCGACGTAGACGTGTATGATGTGCTCATGTTCATGGGTGTGTCAGTCGAGGATGGCACTTCATCAGACGTAGGATGTAGTTGTTGCGACAGGCGTTCACGTCGCCGTGACTGAAGGTGCAGGGCACGCTGGACGTCATGCAATATCGTTGGATCTGAATGAGTCAAAGCCGTTCAGGGAACGTTTGTACCAGACTGTGTTTACTTGCCCTCATGAGCTGTCGTAAAACCGTCCACGAGTTCAGAGGCTGTAGCGAGAATGCGACGGAGAACTCACAAAGATCGTATTCATCCGAGAAGGCGCTCGGTTCAAAGTCAGACAGAAATGAGTCAACTTTCAGTGGCGAGAGGGCGGTGCGCTGGCTTTGGGTGAGATTCTTCTTCCTGCGAGATCCAGCACGCCGTTGAGAAGTGTACCTAGACATTTTGCCGCCAGACACCATGGAATCGGGTCCCAACGAGCGGACGCGTCGCCTGCCTTCGGTCAGATCCACGGCAACCCTACTGTCTGACCTTGGCTGCAGCATGGGTTGTGCAGGCGAAGTAAAGCTAATAGAAGACGACCTCGAGGAATCGCCATGTGTACGGGTGGTGAGGAAATGGTCCGGGAAATGTATACGGACAGGCTGGGTTTGACTCGAGGATGCCAGTGGTCGGGATGTCTGGTCGGGTTCAGCCTGAGGCGCAGACGACAAGTCTGCCATGACAAGCGGACAAGGTCAAGTACTGAGTAGTAGTTCAATATCGAATACTGATCAATTGACGGCTTTCTCACGGCCAAACACTATGTATTATAACGGTCTTTTACGTTCAAGTGCTACGCTCGTCGTGCGAGAGATCTACGACGGGCATGCCCACTGTTCTCACTCGGGATAACGACGATTGCCGTATAAACAGGTGGCGTCGACAGGCTCCTGATACGACGAAAAGGGTTCAGACACTCGAGAAACGAGACCCTCGACGGCTTCTCCTTGGGAACCAGCGGAATCGGAGGGGGCAGAAGCGCCCGCAGCCGGTGCCTCTCCGCTTGCAGCTGGTGATCTAACAGACGGTTGGATGAGCACTTGTCCGTCCTATTTTCTAGCGGGACGACTCACATTCGTCTGGAAGGACATCCAGATCCGGTTGATCTTGCGAGAGGACAGTCTGAGCTGTCATTCTCGTCGGTATGTAAGATTGATCAACACCGTTTAGAGGGGCCCACGCAGCCGGAGTACATGGCAGACCGGAAATAGACGCCCGACTCTGATGTTGACGCCGATCGACCGATGTGCGGCCTTCTCGTCCCTGTGGAGGCGTGCCACACTCAGGTTGTTCGACGCCTTCCCGGTAGGCTCTGTCTAAGACATTCAATATCAGCACTTGTTCATTTGCCACAGCCACAAAAAGTGTCTACCACCTGTCCCCGCCACCGTCGCTGTGGGGGTTGGCCTTTCAATGGCATTCGCCATCGTATAGTCCTGAGAATTGAGACACTGCCGCGGCCTTGGCTGGACGCCATGCCGATTGCCAATCCGATTGTCTCTTTGGTGTGCGAGGGTCACTGATGTATCAAGCGGGGCAGCATCGAGCTCAGAATAGTGGCCAAGACGTGAGCCCGGAAAGTAGGAATTAAGAGTGGACATCGTGGAGTTGAATAATGCACTGTCCAACGCACCAACACCCCTTTTATAAGCTCGCTATTCTTCGGGGTGGCGCGTCTCCATGGTTCGAGTTTAAGTAAAGGGAACGACCATTGTCAAAGCAAGTCGCAAAAGGCAGAACAATGCATGGGAACAACCAGCCACTTACCATGAGTACGAACACATGGGTCGCTTTCACTTGCGTCAGGGCTGTGGTCCACAGGAATTCGCCAATTCGCTCAGCCTGTCGATGAACGATAAAGCTACGAAATGGAAGGATATCGGGAACGTAGACAAATGCAAGACTATGGAGGTGGCCTCTAGTCATGGACGCCACTAAAGAAAACGCAAGTCACGATCCAGTTTATCGCCGGGGCATAGGTCGTCCTGGTTGCGCCCTTCGCTTTACAATGACACGCCCGAGCATCGCAGCGGTGAACACTGATAATGAATACCTATTAAACTGAAATCAGACGCGCACACAAGGGTAGTGCATTTGCATACCAAGTAATCACGTACGATAGATGAGCATTGCGCACATCAATCGTAGCTGAGCGTCCCACTGGTATACCTTTACTGAGGTTAGCAGCTGCATCGCCTGCATGACCATCTGCAAACCGTGGATCAGACATCGCCCTCTCAACGTTGCAAGGTTACTCACCAAATATTTGTTCGATGAAAACAGGCTGGACACCAGCAGCCTCTCCTCCTGCCGATTCGGCCATAGCGTCAATGTCCGCCCAGTACCACTTACCCTCTGCGGGCTGATTGTCTGGAGTAAATGAATTTCGTGTGTGCGATGTTCGGAGCATGCCTAGGACCTGGACTTCTCCTTCCTCGTCACGCACATATTGGTCGGCAAAATCCTTGCTGATGAAGCCACGGTCGACCAGGACAGTAGAACCATCAGTCCTCACCAAAGGAGTGATGACGTGGTAGCCATGGGTACCGTCACGAACACGGGGACCCAGCAACATTGCATGTGCATGATCCCAACGACCTCGGAGCAAGACTCGGCGAAACGTAAATTCTGGTATCACGGAGACACTTGAAATGACAGCGGTTTAGAGTCCCGCTGTACTAGAGTAGATGCGCTCGCACTTTATTCGCTTTGGGAGCAAGATGGGGTCACGCTGCAGCTTTTCTTCCAGTTCGTCGATCAGATTGATCTTCCACTGGAGACGTTGTAGCTGCCATGTTCCCAAGGCAAAAGTGAAGACTGGAATGAAACCCAAAAGCAAGATCGTCGGGCTTGACCAAGACGATTTCTTTGCAGCATAATTGGATGTCGCAGGTCCTGAGGACTCGCCTGTGTGTAGCAGTCGGTGTGATTGCGTCCTTTGGCAGCGCTGGGCCGACCTGAGCGTTGGTAATACACCTTTGGAGAACCTGCTACGAGATAATGAAAACATTCCGCTGGCAGGAGAACCCTCTTGGGGCTGGGTTCAGTTCTGGTTCCCACGAGGGCTTGATGTCAAGTACTAGTTCAGCACTGCGCCGTTCACTCGTCGGTCTCCAAATCATTCCTTGAACGTCTATTCCCAACATCCGACTGCAAGTCGTTTGGACGCATGCAAGTAGCACCCCAATGGCATATGGATTGCAGACCAGTTGATATCGCTGCTACAGGTCTTACCGAAAACGTCCTGGCTTCGACATTGATGGTGGTGACGAGGTACATTATCCCACCCGCCCAGTTGACAAAGACAAGGCCGAGCAAGAACTAGTAATTAACATAAAGAAAGCTACCAGCCCAGATGAGACTGCCCCAAAGCAGAAACACGTCCGGAGTGCGTTCACGGCACGTTTGGCTCCCATCTTCCAGTCTGACTTTGTTGTAGAATGTATCGTATACACCTGGGATTACCATAGCTCAATATCATTTTGGAGTGGCCTACGTGTTCAGCCCATATTATCCGATGAAATTCAGACGTTCAAGGCACTCATCACCGTCCACAAAGTCCTACAGGAGGGTCACCCTAACGTACGTGTCCGACCTGAAATATGCTATGCTGACGTTCATCGTCGCTCATTTGCTTAAAATATAGACTATTAAGGAGGCCCACGGACAGACGGGATGGCTCGAGACTTGTGCTCGTACCGTCGCCACTGATGGCCAACGAGGTGGGTTCCATTCCGCGTTCCGCACCTGCGGAATCATCTAAACTTATGTTAGGATACGGATCGCTAATTCGAACATACGTCCAATTCATTCTGGCCAAGCTTCGCTTCCACCGTCTCCGCCCGGAATTTAATGGCCTGTTCGAGTATGAGGAGTATATCTCCCTCAAGGGCATCGACGATCCAAACGAAGGGTAAGAAACATGAACTGACACACTCCTCAATGGCTCAGAGAACCACAGATATGAGACTATTACTGATCTTATGGGCTTGCAAGATCAGATTGAGTCCTTCCAGAGGATGGTTTTTGCGCACTTCAGACATTCAGCCAACAATGAGTGTCGAATTTCTTCCTTGGTACCACTTGTCAAGGAGAGTTGGGGTATCTACAGGTTTATAACGAGTATGCTGCGAGCCTTGTACCGACGTAAGGGTTTTTATGACTTTTCAAAGCAGCTGTTGATCTCTTCACCAGGAACGCATGACCACGAAGCATTGGAACCGCTGCGCGAACGTTTCAACGCACAGCACTATAACTTACGCAAATTTTACTACGAGTGTTCCAATCTTAAGTATCTGACTGGTCTCATTAATGTGCCAAAGCTTGGTCAGGTCAGAATTTTTCCGTCATAACTCTCCCACCATTAATCATCATAAAATACTAGGAACCACCCAACCTTTTTGAATCTGGTAATGCTCCTGATCTCCCGGCACGACCAAAGTCTACTACGACGCCGGCCCCTCCCCCAGCACCATCTCCAGATGCTGCGGCTGTCAGTGAACAAGCGCGGATGCTCAAGGAGTACGAAGACCAACAGGCTGCTTTGCGCGGTCAACGAGAAGCTGAAGAACGGCAGAGATTGGAACGCGAAGCGCAACAGCAGCGCGAATTTGAACAACGCCAGCGCGAACAGGCCGAGCGAGAACGCCTGGCACAAGAACAGCTCTTGCAAGGACAGATGATACAATACAACAACCAAGCTGTTCAGCAGGCGAATGAGCTCCAAAGGGAGTTGCTCGCCATGAGAGGCCAGTATGAGAGGGACCAAATCTTGCTTGCACAGTACGACCATGTAGGTTTTCTGTCTCTTATTGGCTTCGCGGTGACCTGATGTCTTGAATGTAGCGTGTTAAGGCATTGGAAGGGGAGTTGACTGCGGGCACTGCAAACATTAGCGCGCAAATGGCCTCAAAAGACGAGTTGATCAAGCAGTTGCAGGACCAGGTGACACTGTGGCGGAACAAGTACGAAGCGCTGGCCAAGCTTTATAGCCAGCTGAGAACGGAACACCTGGACATGCTTGCAAAATTTAAGCAGATGCAACTCAAAGCGAACTCTGCCCAAGAAGCGGTCGATCGCATGGAGCGCATGGAGCGGGACTTGAAGGCGAAGAACTTGGAGCTCGCGGACATGATTCGTGAGCGTGACCGGGCTCGCTTTGACGTCGATCGTCAAAAGTCATCACACAAGGATGAGCTTGAGCGCTTGCGCCGCGAGCTTAATTTCGCTAACGAACGGGCAGAAGACGCGGCACGGTCAAAGAGTTCTGAAGTGTCCAGTGTGCTCGGCAAGTATAATCGCCAAATGAACGAACTTGAAGACTCCTTAAGGGTAATGACCTCTTCTATGTTCCCACAAAATATTGATCTGTTGGCAGGCGAAACAACTTCAAATAGATGATTTGTTGGTCAAACTCAACAATGCTAGCGGCGATTTGGAACGTTTGCGCGAGGAGAAGGATCAAGAAATCATGATTCTCCAAGAGGGTATGGACAGCACTATTCAGCAATTATCGGAGGCACAGCAGGTAATACTATTATGTGGGTCCCGCATTATTGGATTTGACATCTTGCCTAGACCCAAAATATTTCTGAGGAAGCGACCAATGCTCAGGTCGACACCCTTATCTTGGACAACCGTAAGAAGCTGAACCAAATTATTGGTGCGTCCATGGTACACCGACCGACACATAGTGCTTATCTTACCACTGCGCAGACTCGATTTTGCAAGCATGCGTGCAAAAGGTTGACGATGCAATTTACGAGCTCGAGTCTCCTTCCCAGGCCGGCAACATCAATTCGACACCAGAATACACCTTGTCTATGATTGAAAAGGCCGTCAACAATGCCACGGACTTTGCCACTGTCTTCAACCTTCATCTTGGAGGCGATGTGGGCGGTGACCACGTTGATGTGATCAAGGGCGCCAATGAGTTCGCTCAGGTGCTATCAGACGTTCTGATCAACTGCAAGGGGATCACCCGACTTGCCAATGATGACGATGCTTCTGACAAGATCGTCGCCGTCGCCAAGGCAGCTGGCGATGTTGGATTAAGATTCTTCCTCAACTTGCAGTCGTACAAGCTTGACTTGCTGCAGCCCGCCCAGCGAAAGGAAGTTGCCATGCGCAACAATAGCGAAGCCAGAATGGCTCTCACCCGCGTATCGGAGATCGTTGACACGTTGGTTCCAAAGGGCTCGAAAGGCGGGGCTCTCGCGAAGGTCAACGGGGACATCGGAGACATCGTTGAGCAGGAGATGCTCAACGCAGCCCAGGCTATCGAGGCAGCCACCCAGAGGTTGCAAGAACTCATGTCTCGTCCACGCGACTCGTCACGATTCAGCGCCGTGGATCTCCAAGTCCACGATTCAATTCTTTCAGCAGCAATGGCAATCACGAGCGCCATCGCCCGCCTCATCCAGGCCGCAACGGAGTCACAGCAGGAGATCGTCGCACAAGGCAAAGGGTCTAGTTCCGTACAGCAATTCTACAAGCGTAACAACAGGTGGACAGAGGGTCTTATCTCTGCTGCAAAATCGGTCGCGTTCGCTACGAATTTGCTCATCGAAAGTGCTGATGGCGTGCTCTCCGGCACACACTCGCTCGAACAACTCATCGTTTCCTCCAACGAGGTCGCTGCGGCGACAGCCCAGCTCGTCGCCGCGTCTCGTGTCAAGGCGAACCTTATGTCCAAGACCCAAGAACGACTTGAGCTCGCCGCCAAGGCTGTCACTGAGGCTTGCAAAGCGCTCGTCAGGCAAGTCAAGGCCGTTTCCGCGAAGCAAGCACAAGAAGAAGATGTTGACTACAAGAACATGGCCGTCTTGGAGTTCAAGCGGCGTGAGATGGAGCAGCAGGTCGAGATCTTGAAGCTTGAAAAGGACCTTGGCGCTGCGAGACATCGTCTGGGTGCGATGCGGCGGGCTGGGTACCACACGGAAGAGACGGACTGATGGTCAGTTACCAACAGCGGTACATTATCTTTCCCCTCGTTCATTTGTTCCCGCTCCTCTTCATCGCTAATCTACATGTAATATTATCTCGTTGCGTAGGATCATCAGATCGACACTTATTTAACAAGATCACATTCTATCCCCATCTGTGCATATACATACGGTGACAGTGCAGCGGAAATGCTGCCCAGAACTTGGGCCAGCCAGGAGACCAAACCGGGCAGGCAAGAATGATGTCGTTGGGCATATAGTATCAACAATAGGTATGCAAATACTAGACAGTGTGCCTATGGTTTGTGGTGATCCATGTTAAACTGAGACCAAGCTACCTGGAGACCCTGTTTCCATATCCCACTCATCCTAACTCCGCCCAAAGATCGTCCTGATCGCGCTCACGAACCGCTTGAGCAGCACGTGGCATATCCGACATCGTTCTCGGCTGTGTGTCCTCTTGTGCATCAAACAACGGCTCATCCACGAGGGGTTGGCCGAGTTCTGCGTCTTCGTCTTCATCTTCGAGATCAAGGTCAAGACTACGATACCCCGCACGACGAATCGCAGATATGTCGATGGGCTTCGGTCGCGAAAATATCGACTGGCCAGACCTGCCAACCTGTCAATGCTTGGTAACACGTCGGAAACTCCAGACGTACTGTCTCATAACCGCAGCTAAGCGGCCAAATTGCAACACGTTACGTGCAATTAGCAACAGCGTGTCGAGCATTTCTTCTTCCTTGCTCGTGGCACCGCAGCCCGCAAATGCCAGTACGAGAAGGGTGATCGCGCAAAACAATGTAAGAATCAGATCAAGTACGTTGTATGGCGATCTCCAGAATTGCTGAGGTCAAAATTCAAAAATTTCAATGTCGAGCATTGACCACAGGGACTGGTAACGCTCACCCTTCCAAAGGCGACGAAACGAACACCCACTTCCAGTATCATTGAAGTGTTGATGATAATTTCGAGAACGTAGAACGCAAGTCCAGGACAGCCGTCGGACAAACTGAGTGCGACGGTCGTGACCGAGAGTGCGGCCATCACTAGATAGAGAACAATGTATGTCCGTGAATGTACGAAACGATTGGCGATTCCACGGGATATTTCTTTGCGGGTAAGGGCGTATATCGAACGCGGAGGTCTGTAGTCGGAGGACATGTGTCAATGGGGTTCGGACTCGTGCACAACAGACACGAACGTCGGCTCGGAAGGCAGCGTATCCGCTGCATCATTGCGGGCATCCAGTGTCTCAGGCATGACCGAGTACGAGGTGCGTGGCTGCTATAGTTTGTGCCATGCTGAGCACAGCACCAAAACTGCCTTGAGTCGAGTGTGGTCGACAAACAAACGCAAACACTCCTAGGTGGCCCGTTCACTGTCTGACAAAAACACAGTTCACATCCAGCGTCCTTGATACGAGGAGATGGTCCTCCGTGGTGTCGAACACACCAAGATATCAGTATGATAAAGTAGTGTACACCCGGTGAATAACCCAAGCGCTGAGGGACAATAGTATGGATGACTCAGATGTTTACTCATGTTTGTCACGGCGCATTATCTGCGTCAACAGTCTTCGACCATTACCACGACACTCTGAATCTCATTTACACCATCCACGTAGAATCTAGCCAAGATGGGTGGCGGAGACTTGAATATGAAGAAATCCTGGCACCCGCTCCTCCTGAAGAACCAGGAGCGGGTCTGGTTGGAAGAAAAGAAAGCTGTAAGTATTCTCTCCTCTCTGCTGCTCATCTTCCGACCAACTCATGTCCCCTCTAGCTAGAAGAGAAGAAGAAGCTTGACCAGCTGCGCAAGGAGAAGGAGGAGGAACGCCAGCTGCAGGATCTTCAACGCCTCCAAGAGGAGCAAACAGGAAAGAAAAGAACTGAGAAACTAGAATGGATGTATACCACTCCAGCGACAGGTAGCAACCAGAACCCTAACGACTTGGAGGACTACCTCCTTGGAAAGAAGCGTGTGGACAAAATCTTGACTGCGGATGACAACGTCAAGGTACGCCCCATCTCGAGTCTTTGCGTTTTATTTTCTGACGTGTGGTCCAGTTGGGAGCTTCTCACAAGAATTTCATCGCCGTCCAGAATGCCAACACTGCCCGAGATGTCGCCTCGAAAATTCGCGAGGATCCGTTTTTTGCGATGAAGCAACAGGAGCAGGCTGCTTACCAGGCATTGATGTCTAATCCCCTTCGTCTTCGTGAATTGCAGGAACGAAATGGTATGAAGCCGAAGAAGAGTAAGGAGAAGAAGAAGAAGCGGGAAAAGAAGGGTAAGGAAAAGTCCAAGGATGTCGAACACCATCCACGGGGACGGTCACCGTCACGGAGTCTTAGCCCAATGGACGATCATCGGAGGCACCGCTCTCGTTCATACGAGCGCTATGACCGCGATTACGCAAGGCGTTCACCCAGTCCTTCTGCTCGTCGTTCTCGGTCGCCTATCCGCTCTCATCGCGACAGCCGCAGGAACGAATCCAGTTCACGAAGGAGTCGAAGCCGCAGTCCTGAGTCCCATCATTTTCGCCGAAATAATCGCATCCGTACGTGGCCCCGCTCCGATGAATCCGACGACAATTGGCGGAACTATTCAAGAGGTGAGGGGCGTGGGGGTCGATATGCCGGTGACTTGAGGAAGCGCCAACGAAGTTCTAGTCCCGTAGACGACGGCGCGAAGCGCTCCCGGATGACACCTCCACCACATTCTCGTTCTCATCCAGCGGACTCGGCCTCGAAGCCTACCAACGATACTGGGGACCGTGCGGCGCGGTTAGCTGCCATGCAATCCAATGCATCCACTGCGGAGGCCGATCGACAAAAGCGTTTGTTGGAGCTCTTAGCGAAGGAGAAGGCAGAGTTGGAAGCCGAAAACGAAGCAAGGTCGAAATCAAAAGGAATGGGAGGCTTTTTGAGCCAAGAGCAGAAGAAAGTGTTTGGTGGTGAAGGAGGTCTAGAAGATCGGATCAGAAGGGGGCGTGGTGGCCTCGTCGTTGATGCGGACTGAGAATATTGACCTTCATCTACTTTCTTGTGTGTACGTTTGTTACATTAGCATTTTAATCGCAGTTGATATCCCAGACCTCCATATGCCTGAAGAACTACGAGTCTTTCCATCACTAACTAAACCAAACCATCAGCCTTCTGTCAACGCATCCAACGTGAGGTATCGGCGGTCGTGGATTGACACTCAAGAGGCACTGTGTGTAGGAACGTTTGCAAGCATTTACGTGTAAGTGGTAGCCAGAGTCGTTTGCAGGTGGATCGTGAGAGAGCGTCAAAACCGAAATCTGAAAATCAACTTTCTCTGGCGCGTTTGCTGTGGGATCCTCCCGGAAATGCTGAACAATGTGCCGCAGTCTCTTTCCTCGAGAATAGCCTAAAGGTTCCACACCATATTATCGATGAGGCTCACAACGTGGCTAATGACGTACATCAGCCGCTAAACGTTTTGGTTGTAGGTGCTGGCGCTCGTCCTCGCTGTGCGGGGCCGAGGAGAGTCTGTCCCATCTCCAGAACAGATCGAACGAAGACTGGCGCTCGGAACGTCCCTTTTCCTGTGCAACTCTTGGGTAGAATGAATGACTCTGGCCAGCAGGTGTCAGCTTATGAGCAGACGTTGGGGAATTGGACGACAGGCCCATCTGTGAAATTGATGCCCACCTTCTTCTGTCGGCCCGCCGGCGGCACCGTCAATTTGGAAGCAAAACGAACGTGGGGTTGTCTAGCAGACCGAGTGGCCATCGATGCCGGATCGAGGTATAGAAAAGAGTGGGTCGCGGTTCCAAGCACCTTTTTCAGCTAGAACTTCAAACAGTGCGACCGATTTAAAACTAGTCGCTCAGCGAGATTGAATAGTAACGCATCAACCACGGGAAATTCAATTATGCACATTTGGGGATACACGAACCAAGTCCAGGATCTGCGCAACGGTGGAATGAATATACTACATGCCAGACAGCCCTATAGTCATCGCAGCTTCGTTGCGAACCGCCGGGCCGTGCTCGCGAAGACGACTACGCATAATAAGGGCAAAGTCCTGGACGTCGCAATGAGCCAATGTGACGATATACAGATAGGGTTAAACCTTACAATGACCAAATGGACGAATCCATGACGCATTTGCACGCTGTCTCGGCCAATCATTTGAGAAAGCACTGTACGTAGGCCAGTCATGCAATCATCCTCGGGGATTGTTGGCTATGTTCTGCAGTCAGTTGGACAAAGAGGACGTCATGTTTTGCGTCCTGACCAGAGAAAATGAGACGGGAATTGGATTAATGTGAGCTAGTAGCATGTCGGCTTCGAAGTCAGCCTCCTCGGTAAGTTCCTTTAGCTATGAGATGAGACCTCTGCTCTGTACTAATTGACGTTCCGCACCATCATGTTCGTGATACTCGACAACGACCGGGTACGGGTTGTCCTATAAGGATGATACCTTCGGCGACGCAGAGTTTGATAGCTCGGGAGCCTCATATACGGTGCCCTCGGAACGGTATTCCTGGAGGAGCATAGCTGTTCGTAAGGAATGGACATTTAGCGCGGGCGAGAGGGGGAAGAGGGTGGGGTCAAAAGGATTGAGAGGAGAGAAGGGGATGGGTCGAACAGCCATCCTGGACCAGTTTTAAGACTCTTTGCACGTTTCGGAGGCATGCAAGGCATACTGTGCCGATTTGAAAGGCCGCGTTGTGTCGGAGGCGTGATAGGATCTCCGCTGTCTGGTTTTGGTTGGGAAACTACTTGTCTGTCGATAAGTTCAGGGTGCTCAGTTCTTGGATTTTGTCACGAAACATTGCTGCTTACATTTGATTGGCTCCCAAGCCGAAGACGCAACAAATGACTGATTCCATTCACCATCGTGGAATTCCTTCTGTGGCCACCCAAGACGGAAATGAGGATTCATGGTGTGAAGAGAAATTCAGTTTCGGGTGTCCACTCCAGGCGACGAAGCAAGCAATGTTCCGACTTTTTTTCTTCGATATGCATGCGCAAGCTCCGATCCACGTCCACGTACTGCCTTGTCTAGAAGCCGGTTTAAAACAGCTCATATGGTCGGTAACAAGTCTGACCTTGCATTACCTCCAGAAACCCGTTCTCTTACTGATTCCTGAAATCAGCCGCCCCGGCCCCCGGTGACTTTACATGTCACGTGACCCACCACAGCGGCAAGTTGCGGATCGTGTCGTACAACGAGGAGGCCTTCTGTCAGAAAAAAATAGGTCGTGAATATTGTTTCCGAAGGGAGGCCTCGAACGTATTGCAAAGAGCGTACCACCTATGTCGCTATGTTCGACATAAGTATGCCCTGTGGCAATCCCACCTACTACCCAACTTGAACCGTACCGGTCAAGAGACTCCCAAATTCCTCGGGACGGTGGAAGTGCACCATCAAATTCATACGGATGTATAGATCTTCTCGTACAGGGAAGAATGAGTTGCATTTTACACCTCGTCCCGTTGGCTGGCAGTGAACAGGCCAAGTGAGAAAAGAAATCGGAAACGACTCCAGAATGACTCACAATACTCGCGTATGAGCTCCCTCACGCTGGCAAGTGCGTTTCATCTTATGGGGTATACAGGTAACTGACTCTGAGCTTGTTTATCGTCTTTTCGGTGCTCGATTCCAGCGATTTCAGGGTGAAGCCGTGAAGGGGACGGGGAAGAAGCCAATTTGAATTCACACTGCGTGACACATCCTATTGTGTAGCGATCCAGATATTCACTGATCTCGATTTTGTGAGTCAGTGGTCGGTCTCTGTTTCCCTTCCACTAGGAATAATCGGTTGTGTTCACTCTCTGCAAAGTTATGAGCGCCGTGCCTTTACGACCACCAGGCGAACCGAGCATTTCCGTTTAATTTTTGGGTTCCTTTGTTGCCAGGCACGATGTCCAATGCGCCCAGCGGCCCATCTGGATTGGTGCCAGATGAGGCTCCCTCGCAATCTTTGGGACTGATACTGATACAGTTTAAAATGGGGTGTGGATGAGGGGGGTGGAGTTTTCTGGGTCCAATAAATATTGTCTGAACATCAAACAAGGTACGTTCTCGAATGGACCCTACGGTAAGCTTTGGATGACCGCAATTTCACCTGGAAACCAGTAAAGCACCGTTTACGTCATGAAATTACAGTAAATTATTCCCCGTTCACGAAGATAGCAAACATCCTTCGGCTTTAAATTCCAGGTTGGACACCGGGGTACAAGGATTGTAGATTTTCACGTACATTACACTGTAGAGAAAGAAATGTCCCAGAAGGTAGTGATCTGTGGGGCTGGCTTCCTGGGTTCGTCTCCTCGGTTATACCCCGTTTCCCCAGACGCTCATCCCCGCTTGCGGATTTCGCTAGGGTTCAACATCGCCAAAGCCTTGCTAACCGCAGCGGGGGGGAACCTACCACGACAACTTTCCTGTGTTCAGATCTCCTCCCGTTCTCCAGACAAAGTCCAAGAAGCATTGAAGACCACACAAGACTTAGATCACACCCGCCTTCTTCCACCGTATCCCGCGGATGTCACAGACCCCCAGTCGCTGGATACCGCCTTCAAGGATGCTGACGTCGTGGTATCCCTCGTGGGTCTACTGAGAGGAACTCCAGAACAATTCGAACGTACGCAATGGAGGGGTGCGGAGAATGTCGCGAAGACCGCATCTGGTGTAGGCGCAAAGCTCATCCACTTCAGCGCCATAGGTGCAGACGTCGACAGCACCGTTCCCTATTGGAGGACTAAAGCACTTGGGGAGAGGGCTATTTTCTCTCACTGTCCGGATGCTACCGTCTTTCGCCCAAGTATAGTGTTTGGACCGGGAGACGGCTTCTTCACGGTAAGTTCTGTTAGCGTTCTAGATCACAGGACTACGGAGTTCATCCCGACGTCCCAGAAACTCGCTAGCTTGGCGAATGTCCTTCCCTTCATGCCTGTATTTGGCGGTGGAACTACTCGCTTTCAGCCTGTGTTTGTCGGTGACTTGGCCCACGCAGTTCAAGCAATAGTTGAGCTTTCGGAGACGAGGGGACAGGTTGCTGGAAAGATTATCGAGGCAGGGGGCCCGGACAGTCAGTCAGGAAACCTCTCACCTTTGCCTCTCGACTGACTTTGACCCGCAGTCTTCACCTACAAGGAAATCGCCGACTTGGTGCTACGTTACACACGTCGGTGGCGCCCCATTGTATCTATCCCGTATAGCATAGGAATGTTGCAGGGTGCACTCCTTGAACGTTTACCCAACAATATATTCACCGTAACCCGTGATCAGGTATCACGCTAACCCTTTACTTTGACCATCACTCCTTACGTCTGAGCAGGTTCTTCAACTCAAGAAAGATAATGTCGTGACCAAATCTGGTGAACTGGGGTTTCCAGATCTAGTCGTTCGAGAGATAGGTCTGCCATTAACATCCGTGCATGCGGTTTTGCCCACTTATCTCCGTCGGGGAGTGTAACCATAATTTCATGCTGGGTGCGAAGAACTTAGCTCAGATACGGCAAATTATGCCTGTACCAGTATCCGTCTAGTCGGTATGTCCGTAGCCCGCCGCTGACTGGAGGGCTATTAGCTTCTGTATGTGTGGCCTCGGATATCAACATTGTCCTTGTTGTGTCCGTCGCCAAACAATTGCTCACCGGCGCGGGGACTTTGTGGGTTGTCGGCCGATGCGTCCTCCTTCGTGAATGAAACGTTCACGTAAACTGTTGAATTAGCTAATATCATTAGCTAATCTACAAGCCACATATGGCCCAGTAAGCCGAATACAAAACACTAGTCTCCTAAAGCTACAGACTATACAGTTTATCAATCAATTCAGTAGAGTCGTATATAGGACAGGCAGTAGTCTAGGGGTCTAATCTAATTTCTTGATTCCGTCCCCCATCCTTCGTCTGAGCTCGCTCGACTCACACATCTAATCTCGCTCGCCATAATCATACTCTATTAACTAAGCATCACAACATAAACACAGCATCTGTTGCTGACTTGCCAATCATAGCCGGAGTCTCATGAGTCATGATCATGCCTCCAGGGAACGCCTCGTGTGCCGTTTGAACGACGAACCTCAGCGCTCCTGCAGCCCGATATAAAAGGGACTTGGCTGAACAGCTCAGATACCACAGACAATCGATCTCTCTCATCCCGTTCCTCGAACTGATACGTGGAACGAAGCAAAATCTTGCCCGTATGGCAATTGAACGAGTTGAACGTCAAGAGCCTGTGAACGATTGTCTCTTTCATCCCGAGCTTGGCTCAGAAGTATGGGACAAAGATAAGAAGGAGCTCGCTCTCCCCGGGGATCCCGACGCTGGCATTAAACAGGAAGCGGAAAAGCCATACAGTATATACACGCTCTCTGAAAAATGGTTCATCGTATCCATGGCATCCCTGGCAGCGTTATTCAGGTGAGGCTATCGAACTGGGCTAGTTCTGCGAAACGGAATACCCGACTCAAATGGTGTAATGTTTCTCTAGTCCGTTGACAGCCAATATATACCTCCCAGCAATTCCCACTATAGCTGCTGCCTTCAACAAGTCCATCGAGCTCATTAACTTGACCGTTACAGTGTACATGGTCCTGCAGGGTGTTTGTAAGATCGTCCCCCTGAATTGCAGTACTTGTTAGTCTGACATTCCCGCCGCATTTAGCTCCTATGCTCTGGGGTCTGTTAGCAGATCACCTGGGACGACGTCCGATCTTTCTTGCATGTTTGTTGGTGCTGAGCGCGGCTTGCATCGGCCTTGCCTTGGTTCCAACTTCGGACTATTGGTTATTGATGTTACTCCGTTGCATTCAAGCCGCTGGATCTGCGAGCACGGTCGCACTTGGTGTGTTTGATATATGCTTTGCAGAGCTATCATGATGTTGACCCAACATAGGTGCCGGAGTCATTGGTGATATCGCGACTCGCGCTGAGCGTGGAGGTTTCTTTGGGTTATTCTCTCTCGGGCCACAGGTATGTCATTCGTTAAGAGTGAGAATAGTGACCAACTGATGGGGACTAGTTTGGACCCACATTTGGACCTGTCATCGGTGGTGCGCTGGCTCAAACTGTAGGATGGCGGTGAGTCTATTGCGTGTGGAGAAACTTTACTTCATCACTACTCTTCGCTCGACACAGGTGGATATTTTGGTTGCTTTGCATTCTCTCTGCAGGATGCTTCCTTGCCATGATGACGTGCGTTCACCGTTGTCATCTGCATCTTCTGGGAATTTAACACCCTCGATAGCTTCCTCCCAGAAACACTACGACGACTCGTTGGCGATGGTAGTATAATCCCATCGAAAATTTATCGACCCCTCGTTTCCATTGTCGGGACCGGACGCCAGAAAGCGACGGCAGAGATGCACTCTCCCCCACCCTTTTCCAACCCGCTTCGAATACTAACGTACCTCGATGTGATGAACCTCTTGATTTTCAACGGGATTATCTACTCAATATTTTATGCTGTGACTACCACCATCTCCACACTATTCCAATCGACGTATCCGTTCTTGAACGAGACTGACACTGGGTTATGCTTTTTGGCCATTGGTGGGGGGACAGTCATAGGTGGCCTGATCACAGGGAAACTCCTGGATAGAGATTACAAGGAACTGAAGGAAAAGATCGTACAGGATGCGTCAGCGGACCCGGAGAATCTACTTTCTGCGGAACAGGCTGCCAAGGACGAAAACTTCCCAATTGAGCAAGCAAGAATGCGGAAGATGCCGTTCCACTTGATTGTATATACCGCGTGTTGTGCTGGTTACGGATGGTGTCTCGAGAAAGAGGTTAATATGGCGGCACCACTGGTGCTGCAGATAGTGTGTAAGTTCTTTTCAGGAGACTCCAGCCACGCGTGAACGTTGAGCAGTCGCATAATCGTTTACCTCCCTAGTCGCCATTTCGGGCGTGGCGTTGATGAACACTGTACAAACGCTCTTGATTGACTTGTTGCCGGCGCATGGCTCTTCTGTAACAGCATGCGTAAGTTTTCTGCCATGCTTATAATTAGGGAGTTCTGCTAACAATTAGGTACACTTACAGAGCAACCTAGTGAGGTGCTCATTGGGTGCCGCTACAGTGGCGGTCATCGACCTAATACTGAAAGCTCTTGGGACGGGATGGACCTACATCCTGCTTGCGGGGATATGCCTTGCCACCTCGCCGATGATTTGGTTTGCAGTGTGGGTTGGTCCTCGATGCCGAGCCGATCGCCGTGCGAAACAAAACAATACACCCTAGTTTCTTTCATTTGATATGACAACATGCGCAGAAGACAAAATAAGTTTAGCTAGAGCCGAACTGTGGTTATTCATGAGAATGAACAAGTCAACCGGTAAAGATCCATACCTAGTTCTATGAAGAATAAGCGGCTATGCGGTCTTCAATAGCCTGGAGTTCCTTGCTTCCCTCAAGAAGTATTCGAGTACTTTCTGCAATATCCTTTCGCATGAACTCTATATCCTCATCAGAAGGTAGCGTGCTGATGAAATCAGAACGTCTCAGGTCCTCGATGATACGACGTGTCTTGTCGCCCCGAATGAAATCATCCCTTAGGCAGCTGATGAGCTGGCTTTTTACAGCTGGCGTGTATGTGGGGGTGGTGCGGATAAGCTGCTCGAGTCTCTGGCATGTAGAGGTGCGATTCTCCACAGCGGCCTGAAAGCGTTCGATGATAAGAACGTTAGCATAGTTGAGTGTAACAGCGGTGGGCACCGTCTTTTTCTCTGAGTCTGGGCTAGAGCTCGACTCTCCCTGAGTGTTCGATAAAGAGGTTTCTAGATCGGGAAGTATGGCTTCACGAATTAAACGCGCAAAGTGGTCCTTGCTAGCGAGAGACCTCCGCTTCTGTTTCCGTGGCGTCCGAGTATTCACCATTGCTATAGAGAGTGAGCAGCATACGACATCATATTCATGAAAACATACTATCAAAATCTTCGCGTATTCTTGAATTTTAGCAATATAAATATACCCAGAGCAACTTGACTCCTGAGGCGGTATGTGTCATGTAAAGCGCACGAGGCACTTGCGCATGCGTCGCGCTCACCTCCTGAATCTCGCCGAGAAAAGCGACGGTTCCGTAGTCTCGTGGAACAAAGTTCCCCAGACGCGAAAAGGTTCGTTTCTGATGTGAAAAACGCCAAGACCCTTTACCTTGATGTACGAAATCTGTTGGTGAAGATAGGACGTACCACGCCGACTGAGACGTCAACAAGACTCAGGTTTCTGTTGCGGGAACCACAACACGGTCCGAGTCCTTGGCGGAGGTCACACGTTGAATATCGGCGAGCAAAATGAACGACGATGGATAATTAACTTGAAATACTGCCATCATCAGCCTCCCAAACGGGTGACTTAGTGAAGGGTAAGCAGAGTGACCACGTGATAGCATCATCTGGTTAACACCCCACCACGAGTCATAATTCAATGACAGTTATGCTTTTTCGATGGCACATTTCACCTCCCCTCAGATCGTTTCGTGCGCTCTCAACGTGCAATCGGTTAAACGTTGCGACCCGTCGCACTTTCACTGCTACCAACAAGAGCCAGCATCCACCGTCCTTTAGGCTGCACGCTCGTCCTTGGACATGGCGGACACTCTGGCTTGCACCTATCATCGGCGGGGTAGTTGTCTACCTCTCTCCTGACCCCCGGCTACATTTACCTTCCGTCTTCTCGTCTCCCACCTTGATTCCTTGTCCAGAAAGTCCGGATGATGCTCGTCGATTCATGATTGGCTCACCAGCAGAACCTCAGCGCTCACTCTGCTTCCGGATAATTGGAGTTTTACAAGACTTCATCTGGGAACCCATTTTAACGGCCAGACGGTTCATACACCTATTCTGCTTGTTTGTACCTGTCATAATCACTATGCCGATGCTGCTGGTCGGGAGTCCGGATAAGCAACTGCAAGGTGATCGATGGGGTGCTGTGTGGTGGTATGATCTTCTTGTTAAAAGAATGCAAGCCGCTGGTCCGACATTCATCAAGGTGCTTGATATTCGTTGTTTCACATGCACTTTTATCAATCATCTCTAGCTCGCTCAATGGGCCGCATCTCGCGCCGATCTTTTCCCGTCCTTGCTCTGCGACAGAATGGGAAGGACACATTCGCAGGGAACACCTCATTCATTAGCATATACGAAGGAAGTTATAGAAAGTGTATTCCAGAGACCATTCCAGGATGTATTCGAAAAATTCGACGAGATTCCGATTGGAACGGGGGCCATTGCACAGGTAGGTTCGCGGCGTTTCATTCGTCGATGCATACTTTCATTTTATCCCCATAGGTATACAAGGCTATCCTCAAACGAGATCTTCTCCCGCCATCATATCTGGGACCCAAGCGACATTCCAAGTCCGCCGCTGGATCTCTGGCCCCGGTCATACTGCAGGACCCTCCACCCTCGGTTCCCACCGCATCAGTTGCAATCAAGGTACTCCACCCTCGAGTTGCCAAGATGATCGCACGTGATCTCGCGATCATGTCTTTCTTTGCCAACATCATTACACTTCTTCCCGGAATGCAGTGGTTATCACTTCCCGAAGAGGTCAATGTATTCGGTGAAATGATGTACCAACAACTTGATCTTCGCAACGAAGCCGAAAATCTTCTTACCTTCGAGCATAACTTCGCATCGCGGAATGTGCCGGTTACCTTCCCCCGTCCCCTCAAAGTCTTTTCTACGTCCGACATCTTGGTGGAGGAATTCGAACATGCCATACCATTGGAACTTTTCTTGAAAAATGGAGGTGGACCTTTCGACGGACAAGTTGCTACCATCGGTCTCGACGCATTTCTGGTATGTAGGAAAAACTAGCTGGGGTGTCATGCTGATAACATTTACCAGAACATGCTTCTGTTGGACAACTTTGTTCATTCTGATCTTCACCCGGGAAATATCATGATCAAGTTCACGCGACCACTTGCGACTCGTGATTTTGTACACCACATGTTTAACGCTCTTGTTTTCAGACACAACGAGAGTGACGTGCTTGCTCAACCCCCAACCGAATCAGATGAGACAGTATCGAAACTTGAGCAACTCAACCACTCACCTGAAGAGTGGCGGGACGAGCTACAGCACATCTCGAACCAAGGGTACATTCCGGAAGTCGTGTTTATCGACGCCGGCTTGGTCACAACGCTCAACTCGACGAATCGGAAGAACTTCCTTGATCTGTTCCGCGCCGTTGCAGAATTCGACGGCTATCGTACTGGGCAACTCATGGTGGAACGCTGTCGGAGCCCCGAGTTGGCCATTGACACGGAAACATTTGCTCTGAAGATGCAACATATCGTGTTAAACGTGAAGCGCAAGACGTTCTCTCTCGGTCAAATAAAAATATCGGATATCTTAAATGACGTTCTCAAGGCGGTTCGGCAACACCACGTGAAGATGGAAGGTGACTTCATCAACACGGTGATATCCATCCTTTTACTTGAAGGGATTGGACGTCAGTTGGATCCGAGTTTGGATTTGTTCAAAAGCGCGTTACCTATTCTGAGGCAGCTTGGGAGGCAAATGACTACTCAGGAATCAATTACGCACATACCTTCGGGCAACTTCGGAGCGTTATTGAAGGTGAGTTCCGTCACAAGCATACTTGACAGCAGCTAAACATGCGTTTTCGCAGGTTTGGGTATGGGTTGAGGCAAGGCAGCTGGCCTCTACCGCTCTCGTGAATATCGACGACCTGGTAAAGTATGATTTGTAAGTGTTCACTTTTCGAGGTGGTGAGGCGGTTCTCACTTCCGTCCAAGGTTGGTTCCAAGCATCTAACAGTCGGCATTTTGCGTGAAGGACCACGAGGCGCGACGCCAGTGTATGGAACAGCATGACACGTAGTAGATTATTCCACATTCATCGGATGGTATAGATCGGTAGCGGCGCGCGGAGGCGCCAAAGTCCCCGATGACACATAGTAGATTATTCCACATTCATCGGATGGTATAGACCAAAGGCAGTGTTGTAGCATAGGCAAAGGATTCGTCGGACATGATCGGTTGACCCAGCGTGTCGTCCCGATTCCGTAGTTATTTAAAACATTAGACATCCAGCTTTCCAATGTATCCTCGCTCTTCAAGACATTGTCGTCTGCCTGCCAAATGGCGACCGCCCTGCTCACCACCAATTTACCCGATCTCACGTTGGTTTCAAGAGGGAAAGTACGCGACATCTACACTACTTCATCCGAAGACCGCCTTCTGTTTGTTGCAACCGACAGAATATCAGTGTACGATGTCGTCCTAAAGAGCGTTCGTGACTCTCTTTCCGCCATTCAGCTCAAAAATCTATCTGTTCCATAGGGCATTCCAGAAAAGGGGAAGCTACTGACGAGCATATCATTATTTTGGTTTCGAAAACTACAACATATCGTCCCGAATCACCTCATCACAGTCGACATCGACGAGATGCCGGAAGAGGTGAAGCAATACAGGGACCAGCTCGAGGGACGCACGATGCTCGTGAAGAAAGCGAAAGTCATCCCCATAGAAGCCATCGTCAGGGGGTATCTCACTGGTGCGATGTGTCTTCAGGTACTCGTTCGTACGTTGCGTCTCACAGTATGGCCGGATTAGGCTCGGCATGGGGAGAGTATACGAAATCTGGCACGATGCATGGAATCCGTCTGAGAGAGGGTATGGTGGAGTCTGAGAAGTTGGACGAGCCTGTCGTCACACCATCAACCAAGGCCGAGGAGGGAACTCACGATGAAAACATATCTCCAGAGCAAGGTATTTGGGTATCCCCGGCTATCGTAGGCATGTCGCTCATGCCCACTCCAGCCGCTCAACTTATTGGTGAGGAACTGTATGCGCGAGTTGCCGGGATCGCGCTAGACCTATACAAGACGGCTGCGACGCACGCTCTGTCATGCGGTCTGATTCTGGCAGATACCAAATTTGAGTTTGGCCTCGTTCCTTCACCGAACGGATCAGAAGAGCTAATCCTTGTGGACGAAGTACTTACCCCCGACTCGTCGCGATACTGGCCTCTCGCTGGTTATTCTCCAGGCAAACCCCAGCCAAGTTTCGATAAGCAGTATGTGCGGGATCATCTGACAGCAGCCGGCTACCAGAAAGGTTTTGAGAGTGGACCGAATGGAAATGGAGAGGGCTGGGGTATTGGTGAAACCATCATTGTGGAAACTCAGGCGAAGTACAGGGCTGCTAAAGAAATGCTGGAACGCTCCTCGTGAAGATATCTACTGCCGGTGAAGAAACAAGGGAAGTTGTCCAAGGTATCTATGTAGACAAGTATAGAATATACTCTCAACCCAACCATGTAGGAACTTGAAGCCACCCATGAACAATCGCTTTACTTGCCAGCTGGTGCCAACATATCTGTCCAAGCTCGTTCGTACTGCACTGCAGGCTTTACGGCAACTCCAAGAGCGCGTGCTGCGGTCAAAGCCCAGTGAGGGTTTCTCAGAAGCTCTCTGGCGAGAAGGACTACGTCGGATTTTCCTTCTTTGAGGTATGACTCAGTTTCGGTGGGGTCCGTGAGCAAGCCAACTGCACCAATAAGGATGTCGGGGTGTGCAGCTTTCAATTCTGCGGAAAACGGAACCTTGAGCGGGAAACACGTCAGCTAAGACACAGCAGCCACCGGAGAAAAATACGTGCTTGGTAACCGTGTTTCAATGAAATCTTCTGACGGACCCAGTTACCACCGCTGCTCGTGTCGACAAGATCGACCCCGAGACTCTTCAATTCACCGACGAAGACTTTGCTCTGCTCGATACCCCACTGCTTCCATTCTCCATCATCATCACACTTCTCTGGGCCTTCGGCCCAATCTGTCGCACTTATCCTCACGAAGAGTGGTTTGTCCGCCCAAGCTTCACGCATTCGCTTGACAAGACGCAATGGGAATCGCATCCGGTTTGAGAGTTCCCCGCCGTACGCGTCAGCACGCGAGTTTGACAAGGGAGAAAGGAATTCGTGTAGGAGGTATCCATGAGCGGCGTGAACTTCAATGAAGTCGACTTGTACCCAAGTCAGCCTGAATCAGCCACCAAAAGCCGTCTGCGAACCTTACATCCGACTTCCTTGCAGCGGTCTATGGCTGCGACGAAGGCATCTTCGACATGTTTAATGTCGCTTTCAGACATGAGCTTGGGACGGGGATAAGAATCGGAGAATGGCACAGCGGTGGGGCCATAGACTGAAATACTGCATCAGCCAAGTAAACACATGGACTATATGCGGCTCACCATCGTCCGGCCATCCATTTTCTTCCTTCTGAGCGACATACTTGTCGGTCCTATGTGTTCCAGCCGCATTTGAGTGAACCCAAGGAGCATACGTGGATGCTTTTCGGCCAGCATGCGCCAGCTGTATTCCAATTACAGTGCCTTGCGCGTGTGCAAAGTTTACTATCCGCTTGAGAGGTTCTATGTGGCTGTCGGACCAGATCCCCTGGATGGCGATGAGATCAACCAGCGACCATTACGATTCATACCCACCATGTCTTCTGGAGATATGCGCCCTTCGGGCACAACTGCTGTAGCTTCGACTATGATAGCTCCGACACCACGGGAGGCAAAGCCCTAGGAGAATGAAGGTATGTAAGAACTTTTACCGGCGGAAACGCTGGACGGTACGAACACCGAGGTGAACGAGATGCCAATCAGTGGCATGTCCGCGGTCGGAGCTATATTGACACATGGGAGACTGGCGGAAGGTCAGTGACTCCTCGGCGAAGAAGGCACGGGTAAACATACCACCCAGATTCTGTTCTTGAAAGTGACATTTCTGATTGTAAGTGGCTGGAACAGCACGGGGAGTTCCTTGCTGTTTCGTGTGAAAACGTCCTAGCATCGACAGTTAGCTTGAGAACGCTGTTAGCCTAGGGGAGTGAACACGCCGTATTGGTATAAGCTGAGCCTACATCTGGCTCGTTAAGCGGGAAGAATCCTTTGACGGCGGGGGCGGCCTTGTTCAGGTTTGACGATACCTGGTCTACAGGGGCGACCTCCTGCTCTGTGTCAGGAGCGGTTGAGAAGGTGTTGTAAATGGCGGACAAAGGATGCTGGGTCCGCTTTTCAAACATGTCAAGGATGAACATATGGATATACCGCGAAGACTGCCCCCTCGGTGGGTTTGGAATTCATGTTCAAGTTTGGGCCGGAGTTCCATCGTGTCACGGGCTGAAGCGCTGACTCTTCTCCACCATGCCAGACATCGCCAGCATATTTCTTCCGCACCTTCATAACATAGAGCGCGACGCACAGTTCACTTTCAACCTGCCCATCGTTACTTCCTCCGCGGGGAACAACTACTACGCAAAACTCGGCAACGTTACTGAATCGGATCAATACATCGGAGAGGCAGAGTCCCTCAAAGCCATTCATGATGCTGCTCCAGGCTTGGCACCCAGGGTATTCGCATCCGGAGTAGTCGATAGCGATTCGAACGAGGTGTTCGGCAGGCCCTACTTCCTTTCCGAGTACAAGGACATGGGATCATTGTCAGGGAAGTCAGCGGATCTCCTGGGTGAAAGACTTGCGACCGAACTCCACGTTTTCAAGAGCAACAAAGGCTATGGGTTCGACGTTCCGACCTACTGCGGGGCGACCAGGCAGGAGAACGGATGGTTTGAAACCTGGGAGGAGTGCTACAGTTCCATGATCGAGAATCTCTTACTCAAGCTGAAGGGGAGACGTGGGAGCATGGAGTTGATCGCCAAGGGCGAGGAAGTAAAGTCGAGGTAGGTTGTGCCTCAAGTTGGTCCGGGAGTGCACTCATTGCGAAGAGTTATACCGTGGTTGCTCCGTCCGTTGAGGATAGAACCAGTCCTCCTACATGGTGACCTTTGGGTATGTTGTGGGAATAAGCTCCTCGCATACTTGACGACTTTGAACTGGGCAGAGTGGGAATACGGGAGTTGATCGCATTAATGGACAGCCAGTCATATTCGACCCTTCTTCATATTTCGGGCACAATGAAGCAGAGTGAGTAAAATATATGCGAGACCAAGTCGCCCATTCTGAAACTTTGCAAAGCCTTGCCATTGCTCGCATTTTTGGGGGGATTCCGAGCACATTCTTCTCCAGCTACCACAAGAATATGCCGAAAAGCGAACCTGTGGAGCAGTACGATCTACGAGCTGACCTGTACGAGCTCTACCATTACCTCAACCACACAGTGCTCTTTGGTGTGAGTAGACACAGCTGTTGGAGTGGACTCTAATGATGATCTTCGACACAGGGAGGTTATGCCAGGAGTGCACTTCGAAAGATGAATAGATTGTTGAGCGGTTGTCCTTTGTAGAGTTGGAAGCTTTGATTAGTCATTCTTCGGAGTTTGAATCACCCAAGGCTCCCTTTCAGGAACTTGAAAGTATGAACATTGCAGCTCGTCTCTAGTGTCGACAGGTCGTGTGAGAGATTCTTCTTAGATGTGACTCAGAGAGTTGGGAGGTCAGAGAATAATAGGGTCCATGTATATTACAGATCCAAATTAACAGAGACCATGAGATGACTAGATTTAATCATTTCTATCCTTCTGTTGCCCTCCTCCCATGAGGCCTGCCCGCTCGTCCGCCGTCTCATTCTCCTCAACGGACTTGCGTTCCGCACGTCGTTTTTTAGCTGCACCCTCGGCTTCATCGTCGCTACCGGCGTCCTCATCGCCAATCTCAAAGACGACGTGATCCTCCGCGAGCATCTCGGGTTCCCTACGGTTATTGACAAGAGTAACTTCATCGTCGTCCCGGGCCCGAGTCCGGAGTTGTAGGGCTTCCAGATCATAGTCTTCAGCATCTTCATCTTCCTGGGCAATCTCGTCTGACATAGCAAGCGTGGATATCGAAACACGGGTAAGTATAATGCTATTCAAAAGGGGGAGTACTTATCTCCGGTTGTTCTCGGTCGGGCGCCAAAGGTAAGCGATTGACCAGAACGAAAGGAAGTAGAGTATGGCAAGGTACCCGTCAAGTAGCCACCACCGTATGCGCCAAGATTTAGCAGCATAATCTATTAAGTGTCAGGCGTCCAAAGGCAAACTTGTCTATCATCCAACGAACGTACCTTCGGCCAACCGGTCGGAAAACGACACGGACGACACTCCAAAAAAGATGGCAACCACGACAGCCGCCGCAAGCAGAATGTAGTACAATCGCTTGAACATAGTCAACTTGTACCGTTGTTTGCGAATGGTCAGTTGCGTCATTGTGCCTAAAAGCAGGGTCATGATTCTAGTGGCCAACACGAGGGTGCACCCTACCGTTGAGAGAATATAGGATCCACATGAGGAAGCCACTCAGTGTAAACGCCAAAGGTATGATGAACATCAGGAGGATCAACGCCGAAGTTGACTCCAGCTCAAGTTCGACGATGCCAACAGCGTATAGCACTTCAACGGCCATAAGTGGGAGAACTCAGGCAATCGAAATGACGCACCTCCAAAGATGAAATGAGCTCCGGCCAAGAGTTGGCATTTCAACATGGTCTTGCCTAGGGATTCTCGGACGACACTAAGACCAAGCGACACGACTAGCAGCATAAAAAATGATAGTGCATTCCTGCCGGCATCGAGTATAGCGACTGCGAAGAAAGCTCAGCGCGAGCTGATCCAAGTGAGCAAATACACCAACCGACAAAAAGGAAAACAGTCGACGCAACGTTCTTGTCGTGCGCGTTGAGATACCTATAGTATACTGCCAGCTCTTAGGCAAACATCCCCTTCCAAAGTAAATGTCGTAACATACCCCAATTTGCTACCATCTCTATGACAAGAAAGCCGATCAGACCTGATAGATAATACTGCATAGCATATATGTAATAAGTTAATCGAAATTCCTTTATTCGCGAGGTTGCGCACCTGAATAGGCAGGAGTTCCGTAAGATGCTTGTAGCAAATATACGCCCAGGCTGAACCAAATAGTGCATATGCAAAAAACATGAGGAGATAGAACTACGGGGTGTCTGCAGGTATGTTTATAGAGGTGAGAAGGAGAACTTACGTCGACTTTTGGGTAATCAGTCGCAGGAAGTTTACCGTCAAAGGTGTTTCTAAAATGAACGACACCGTTGTATGTCGGATGGAAAGGGACATCAGTTGGAGCTTGGCGGGCGACAGTTGGAGTCATCACTGTGACAGGTACAATAGCTGTAGGGAAGAACGTGATGCGACTGTCGTTGCATTTGAAAAGACTAACTTGCCTACGCAATAATATCCTGTCTTACGGACCTGGTATTGTATGGGGGATGTGTAAGCTAGGATTCCCGAGGGACTTGGGTTTAGGGGATCGTTATCACGCGGATTAACATGAGCCACGATTGGTGCGACACCCCTTGAGAGCCAGGGTGACGTGTTATCTTCCGAGGGAGGGGTTGGATTCCCCTGAGGGTCGTCCCAGAAGGAGGGAGGAATGCTTTCCGCGATATCTGTTTGGTTCAGTACAACACTCGCGGTCCAGAAGCTGGTCTGTGTTATGAGTGTGTGATCATCTGGGTCCTCGGTACCAAATATGAATGTTCCAATATTTTCATAGGAGCACAAGCCAGATTTCACGGCGTCAGTTGTACAAACATAGGTTTTCTGCTGATATGAGGTGGCCGTGAGTGGGCTGTGACGCAGCAACGCAGGCGTCACTCACGGGTAGAGAATCGTCAGTTTCCGACGTGACTTTTCCTAGGTACTTGACGTCTTTCCACTCATATATGACCATGGCTACCTGGCCATGAGATGTGCCAGTATCGAATGAAACTGGTACCGAACTGGATGTTTGTGACCGTCACGAGGGATATACCGCTGGCGCGTACCGTCGATGTAGGTCTCGGGGCCACCCCACATGCCCGAGCAGACTTGCCTGGAGTAGTCCGAGTCCGAGAACGGGGCCTCATAGGCGACAGCGAGGGAGGCTGCGCTGAGCGACAGCAACAGCGGGCGGAGATATTGGCGCATCCAGAGAGCGTTTGTTGTGGTTTGTTGTGCAGAGCCCTCACCCGCAGCCTTAATGCGGGGATGTCACGTGATTACGACAACCCGCTTATACGACGTGCAAGCTGAGCGGCGACCGTCGTCGTACCCAACGTTGGTCGGGTCCGCGCTATTTTATCGCCACTGAGCCAACAGGACAACATCCAAACTATGCACGGCGAAGAGGAGGACGTATTTGACAGCGTAACTTGGGAATCCCCCTCAGCACCCTATGATGTCGATCCCCGCGCACATCCCACGGGTCCCGGGTTCAAGCAGAGCACCGCTGGCATCGAGGAGCCGCGCGGACCCCACGATCCAAAGTGGGAAGGATACCTCATCACGATGGTCAAGGATCCCGTGAAAGAGCTCGCAGAGACAAAGGATGCATATGTATCCTACCTGGTCACAGCAAAGGTCCGCGACGTTCCTCATTCGTGTGCCTTCCGTACTCATCCGGACCCAAGACGAACCTCCCCATATTCTCTTCCCCCAACCCGTCGTCTCGTCGACGGTTCACAGATTTCGTCTTCTTGCGGGATCACCTAGTAAAGGATTTCCCAGCATGCGTGGTACCAGCACTCCCGGACAAGCACAGGCTTGGTATGTTTCGCCACACAACATACATCATGATATTCAATCGCCCTCAGAGTATATTACTGGAGATAGATTCAGCCCAGAGTTCATGGAGCGCCGTCGGTTGGAGTAAGTCCACTCAGGAGTCGTCAAGTCTCTTGAACTGACACGAAGAAGTCTTCATCGGTTCCTGCAGCGGATAGCACGACATCCTACTTTGCAACGCAGCACGCTTGTTCGCGCCTTCTTCGAGTCTACAGAATGGGTATGGTAATCCATTCGTTTCTAACCGTACTCACCATGATCCTGTAACAGCATGTCTTCATGCACCAGCACCTTGCTCACCCTCCTGGTCCTGAACCCACTCCAGGAATTATTGACAACATCTCAGACACCCTCTTGAACGCTTTTGCTCGAGTCCGCAAGCCCGACGAGCGTTTCCTACACATGCGCGAGTCGGTGGACAAATTTGAGGACGGTCTTGTCCTCAGTGAACGCCTTTGGAATCGTATCCGTGGACGGACGAATGGTAAGTTGGTGGGGTTTGCATTCTTCATGGGGAATTCTGAGGCTAAACGAGAGGCAAACTGGAATCCGGTGAAGACCTCACGGCCGACTATCACGATCTTGCCGTCGCCGTTCAGGGCCTCGGATTTCTGGAATCAGGAATTACAGATCCGCTCAATCACTTCTCGAACACCCTGCTCGAGTTTTCAGCGCTCCTTCGCCACAAGGTATAAGTCTTCGCGTCTTTCTTCCGCCCAGCCTTAACACCACTTCCCCGCCAGACGCAGACGACCACTGACCCATTTCTCGTACATCTTCACTCGCTGCTTACTTATTCCCATGCCAATCGAGCTGTTTTGAAGCTTCGTGATCAGAAGCAGCTCGATTTTGAGGAACTTTCTGACTACTTGTCTGGTGTTACGCTTGAACGGGACCGCCTGTCGGCGGTAATATCCGGCCACGCAGGAAGTACGGGATTAGGACTGAGCGCTTACCTTAAGGATAAGGTAGATGCAATTCGCGGTGCAGACGACGACCGAAGTCGGGTGGAGAAGATGCGGAAATTGGACCTCAAGATCAAAGAGGTATGTGATCCCATCTTCCAATTTCGGAGTTAACAATTGCTATGGAATCTAGCTCCAAGACGCGGTTACCACTGCACATGAGACTTCTGATGCCTTCAGCGATGAGACGCTGAGGGAGCAAACTATTTTCCAGTATTCAAAGGAATCGGAGATGAAAGAGATGCTGAACAACCTTGCTGACGGGGAAATTGAATTTTATCAATCTGTAAGACATCTCATACCCTTTTTATGTTGGTCTGACTTCCGATATTTGTAGGCGATGGAAGAGTGGGAACGAATTATACCAATTATTCAACGCATACGAGTGGACGTTTAGTACTGATCTATGTTTCTTTTACTGCTGCACATGTCACTGGTTTACTTTGACATGGACTCGATTGGTCATCCACATGCAAGTTAGTGCTTGAAGGTAAAGTTCAATTGACGAGGAAAAGGTCATCACCAACATACAGGCAGAGCTATTTCTGATTACACAGGTTTGTCGCTTTCTTTTCCATTTTGATTGGAATCACTGCTCTTGTACGGTTTCTTCAACCTCTTAAGTTTCTCTTCTGATTCCTGTACAGCTAGAGAGAGCTAAAACATTCGTCAAGAAGGGAATTACCATGGCTGAGTATCGTGAGACGCACGCTGATTATGCCCGTTTCAACAACTCGCAGGAGGTGAAGCTGGGCATCATCTGGTGTCCCTGAGGTGGTATACTGCTTGTCGGCGGGTACCCACGGGGGTGGATCCTGATTCACCTCATCTCGAGACCCGATCGGCGCTTCCTTATCATCAAGAAGCTCCAATAGGATTGCGAACGAGGGATCGTCTGTGACATAGTTGGGATAAATTACTCGAATAGAAAGTGCAAGGCAACTACCTTGGGGCTCAAGGGCGCTCAACTGAGACTCGATCATACTTAGCTTGACTAAAAATGCGCGGAAATATCGACTGAGGCTCGCAGACGTCATCGCTTCTTGGACGCTTGCATGGAGCAGAGGTCAACTCAATCCATAGGATACCGGTCTGCCTTACCTGACGTCCCTGTTGTAAGCATCGATTTCTATCATGTTTTGTACAGAAAATATAAACCGTTCAAGAGCAACTTGGTCCTTGTCTTTTACCACGACTACCACTTTCTGTACGTTTCCCTGTATGGGGAAGCCCACAGCTGCCTTGTTATCGACGGAATTTAAGTTGGCGACTCACCGAAACGAGCTCACCGGCGATGGCCTTGACTGCGCCGGAGATGTATTCATTAAGAGCAGGGTGACGGGACTGAAACACCGGCATATCATATTTCTTTCTTCTCACAAACAGATCTGGGGGGTATATTTGGCGAACGTAAAGGATAGTGTGGATGGCGACTTCAACTGAGAATGGATAAGGAACCAACACGAAGGCGGAGCTTTTCGTCTACTTACTGAACTCGGCTATCCCTTTGACGGCTTCTGATTGTAAGTTCAGTAATCGCATTATTTTCGGAGTTGTGGAACGGGTGCGTACGGTTAAAGCTGAGCGAGATGTCTAGCATTTCGGAGAGATAACACCACCTCTGCAGTGGACTGATCACTAAGCATTTGATCATTTCGATTACATAAGCTGTTATAACCCCCTAACAAGCCACTCTTGGAAATCCTGTTTCTTCAGTGCATTGTGCCGGATGTTGTACGTAGATTCTTGGAGTAGCTACATGTGGCTCCGGAGATTTTGATCAACGGAGCCTTTCCGCCACCTAGCGCAGGCGCAACGCGCCGCTTCAAGCGAGCCTGAGGGGGCTAGGATCTTGAAAACGCTATTGTATGTACAATTACACGAGTTTCTTGAAGCCTGGAAGCCAGCTATAAGCCGCCCATATGGTGCATCTGGCCTTGGCGCTGCTACCGATTTGGTATATCAAACCACCGTTTAGGGGCTAGATCGCCGTGGGAACGGTTCTGGGCCGTTGCTGGGCGTTGCTGGGGTTTTGCCCACCCCCAGAAATATGTTTTGGGTGGACATCACCATCGCTGGCAGCGGGTCGTCGGTTTATTCTAACTTATATCTCTTCAGAGAGAGACCATGTCCACTCGTTATGCTTTCGTCACGCTACTCACTTCCGACGCCTATCTCCCAGGCGCACTCACCATCGCTGCCGCATTGAACGATGTCCATCGACCCCTCCCATTAAATCAAACAGTCGAATATGAGACCGTCTGTCTCGTTACACCAGAGACCGTCGATGTCAACACCATCAGGCTCCTCAGGAAGGCGTTCAACGTAGTCGTCGGTGTGGAAATGATCGCTCCACCTGATACCGAATCTTTGACGTTACTTGGTGCGTCTTCTTTCCTTGCATTTTGTGCACCATGAGTCCCCCGCAAGGGCATCATCGATCATTTCCCCGCGGATCACCAACCCAGTCCCCCACATGTGTCCTCCCCGCGTCCGGACCATGAGTTCATGCAACGTTGTTTCCTGCTGTCTTATCACTGTCTTGACATTCTAGCCACATCCTTTTCAATCTGACATTGCTTTTTTGGTGCTCTAGGCCGCCCAGACCTAGATACGGCCCTGACAAAATTGCACGTCTTCCGTCTCACGCAATACTCCAAGGTGATTTTTCTAGATGCGGATGTACTTCCTCTCCGCCCTCTATCCCACCTCTTCCATCTCGATCACGAGTTCTCTGCCGTCCCGGATGTCGGATGGCCAGATATATTCAACTCTGGTGTGATGGTGTTGTCACCCGGCGAGGACAACTTCAAGGAACTTCGGGAACTCCTCGACACCAAAGGTACCTGGGATGGTGCAGATCAGGGTCTTCTGAACGAGTGGAGAGGCGACAATTGGAACAGACTCAGCTTCACGTACAACACCACACCAACAGCCATTTATACGTCAGTAATATCCAGCCTCGCTGTTTTAATGGTCATCTGACTAGTCGCTTTAGCTACGCTCCCGCATATCAGCGCTTTGGGTCTCAAATATCAGTCGTCCACTTCATAGGCCCTCATAAACCTTGGCACTCCATTCCTTACCCTGCGCCGGGCTCCTCCGCACAATCCACCGACGTGGTCATGGAGTCTTCTACCGAAACTCCCGCTACTCAGCAGCGTGCCTACGACTATGGCTCTCTTGTTGACCGTTGGTACAGCGCATACGGTCGACAAGATCGGTCGCAGGCTGCAGAACCTGTTTTTCAACCTAGCAGATATACTTCTGCATGGAATGAAGGAGACCCTCGTCATGCCGTAGTCGCAGGAGGAGCACTGGGACTTGAAGAGTTACGTCGCGCGGCACTTGAAGGTATGGGGGCGTCGGGAATTTCGGCGCCTCGGGCTTTCGGCGAAGGGGAATATCGGACCATGCCCCTTGAGGGGCGTTTTGATCTGATTTGCCCTCGAACGCGCGCGGAAAGGAACCAGGCGCAGGCGCCAAATGACGGCGCGGAAACACCCGAATCTACCCCGGTCCCGGCAGAGCCCTCCACAGCCACGCCAGAGCCAGCTACACCAGTTGGGCAAATCCTGTCACTACCACCGGGCTCTCCTGTGAGATGGACGACGTTGCCTACTCCAGGCGTCCATGAAATTCCACCTGCTCCCCATGCACGGCTGATATCTCTTCCCCCTACACCTCTCCGCTATGTCCCTGCTCCGTATAAACCTCTGCGCGATACCCGAGAAGCGGGAGCTCAGACTGTTCCGATTCAATCACAACAGCGGGAATCAGGAGCAGCAGCCTTGCCTTTGACGCCTCCGATGTGGAACTCTGGTGTCGAGACTCCTCCCGATGTTGTTACGCCTGCTCCGACGGACACCTACTTTCCCGAAGTATCGGACATCGACCACAATTGGTCATCAATTTCACGTTCGTCTTCTGACACATCGTTGACTACGATCTCGGAGACCAGTCTGTCCAAGCCGCTGCCGCCTCCCAATGCGGTAGTCAGTCCGTCTATTGTGCATGCTACTCCAGAAATGCTGCGTCGCCAAGGGAAAAATCGCAACATTGCCAGGGAGGAAAATGGGTCTCCAACTCCGGATTCTACGAAGGTGAAGCGCGTCTTTCCCTGGGAGGAACGACCACGGCAGATTCCGGGGCGGGTGTTTCCTGATGAACGGTCACCATTGACTACTCCCCCGCATCATCCTGCCCCTGCTACCCCCGAAAAGAAGGCTGCTGCCTTGCGTTCACCGATGCCATCACCCTTAGTCGGTTTTCCACCATCACTCCAGTCACATTATCCTGTCCAAAGATATGTTGGCGATGTTCCATTGTCCGTACCCACTGCAAGTCCTCTCGGTCCTGAGAATGGACTGGACAGAGTAGAGACTAGCAGCAGTCAAGATGGGGATGTTGAGGATGAGGTGGACTCCGAGGAGGAAATAGCGATGAGATCGCGAAAGCGAAGCTCTAGCATCGAGATGGCGAAGCGTACTCTGAAGCACCGATCCATCGGCATGCAAACGGACCGTAGGGACGTGCGTGAGGTGGGTATCCAAGTTACGACATTCGTACCCGTAACGGAGGTGGCGGAAAAGCTGATCTTGATGAACAAGCGCTTGGGGCGTAACTGGTTGACATCTACTGAAACAACCAGTCCCTCCGCTCTTGCGGCAACACATATTTCAACTTCCTCTTCGTTATCTCCGCCTATCCTCAATTCGCAAACTGATGAAGCTGGCGACCGAAGCCCACCCTCGCCTCCTGTCAACTCATCCGTCGCTCCGCCTTCCCCAGCTGGCGGCGCGCCCTTCTCCCATACTCGCAAAGGATCCCGCGTATGGGATCCGGCTCGTGGTGTTGAAAACTTTAAGCGGGGATCCGAAAAGGTTCTTGCAAAGTTTATGAAGATAGGCTCTTTGGAAGAACGTACGTGAATCGCGATGTATTGTATGACAGTACATGCGCTCTCCAGAATATCTTGTATTCTTTTTCTTGATCTCCTTCACCATGCTTACTTGCACGTGATACCTTGATTTTTTTTTCGTTGCTGTTCCCGAGACCAGTGTAACTTTCATGATTGTCGTCCTCCGTTTCATTTCTGTCGCGAATGTCATAGGCTTTGCAACCCCAGAACGCAGTAACTGAGTTTGTAGATTTCCAATGTCTGGCCCCAGAGTGGCGCCTCGAGCTTTGAAAGTCTACCACCTCTGGTGACGAGAGTATACGATACCAGGGATCAAACAAGAACGAATAAAACAAACGTATCTCTGCACCGTGCCTACTAACATCGTAAAGCTCCATACTATTTGGCACCCACGTGTAGGCTAGTCCTGAAAGGGGTAAACTCCACAGTTTCGTTCACCGACTCTGTTTATGGGATCGACTTCAAGTTGTCAAAGCTGACCTGGTTTTCTGAATCCCCCAGGCGTGTGCAGTACTGCACATGTTCAAGTCGAAGTACCGACATTTTAAAACACACGGCAGACAGGTAAAAAAACATCAAAAAGCCACGGGAAAGTGGCTCAGTAAGTGGCTTGGATGGGAAGAGTCCCTTATCTATGCCCATTTGCCATCAGAAGGTCAGGGATTTCGCCAATCGGCATCAGCACGATCTCGGACTCTTTCTTGATTTTGACTACAGATGGTGTCTGACCTTGTCTGACCTCACCTGCCTTCTTGCTTTGGGTCCGGCACCACTCGATCATTATCCCTTTCTGCTACTAGCGCATGTTCGAACATGCACTAGCTGGATTGAGCCGACTATGGTCTGGAGCTGAAAGTGGCTTGGCTATTCTAGGTCAGCTGTCACAATGTCACCCCAGAATGGAATACCATGCAGTGCGTGTTGGAACTATAACAACAGATCACTGATGTGACATTGTTCGGCTGCCTTGATCAAGTTACATCCCACTGATACATACAATCATGGTGAGTGAAGACTGGGATGCGCATCCGCTTCGCGTTGGGTTGACTTGTTTCTAGTCATTTTTTGGTGGACTCGCCGAGAAAGCCCTCGCTGCAGCTACCAGTGGATCTTCCGAGCAATCTTCCGAGGGTAAGTCCCTGTTCATAGCCGCTGATCAGCTGATCGATGATCGACGATGTACGACGATTAGCTCGCAAGACTGGTGGCCAGGAATACAACAGTCCCCACCACAGGCAGCAACCACAGGGCGGTTGTGAGTGGTCTTCTTCACCTCAAGGATCACAGCCGATGACGACGATACCCATAGTCGACACATCGGAGGTGCTGTCCCACGCAGATGACGTCGACGAAGGAGGCAAAGAATATATTGCAAACGCCGTCAAGCATGTCCAGGATAATCCCGTACGGACGGTTCCTTATCCGATACGAAGTTGAGCTCAACGCCTCGTTCTACAGCAACAACATAATGAGCAGGTGGACGAGGGTGATTTGGCCAAGTATGGCCCCATGATCTTCAGCGTACTGTAACACACGTGGTTCCATGAATTTGGCTAAGTTGTTGGGCAGGCTTTTTCTTCCCTCAGTTCGAAATCCGGATCTGGTTTTGACGTCAGCACCCTCCTATCGGGTGGCCTGGGTGAAGGTGGAGGAAACCAGCTCATGAGTCTGGTCATGAAACAAGCAGGGGCCGCTGTCAGCGGTAGTGGTGAAGACAAGCAAAGCACAATGAATGGCGCTGCGATGACTCTCGCAAAGCTTGTGGCGCAAAAGCAGCTTACGGCTTTCGTTGGGGGGTCTAACAGCGGTGGACTTAGCATGCTCGACGTTGGCAAAACGGTAATGATGTACCGCATTTTTTGTGTCCCTCGTCTTGATGGATTCCTTGTAGCTGCTCTCGAGCCGATTTGGGTGACATGTTGTTCCATCCAATGTATACTAATTTCTACTTATCTTGTGAAAGGGAACTGCCAAGTCAAATGACTCTATGTACAAGTACTGCCCTTGATTTTATCGAGACCCAAACACCACTAAATTTTCAAGTTCGATAGCACATAAGAGATAGATCAAAAGGATGTTTACAGTACAAGAAGATCTTCCATAGCAAGTGGTAGACACCAAGACTGTCTCTGTGTCGACCATCCCAGATCAGTGATAAAATGACGCAAGTTCGCGTCCCTGCCATCAATGTCATGAGTCAGGCCAGAGTCGGTAATTCAAACGTTCAAACGTCATTTTGGGTGAAAGTAATAACTACATCTCGACATGCCAGTAATAATGAATCTGTCTCTAACCCCACAATTCCATAATACATATAAGATGTGAATGAAGATGCATGTATCGCCAGAGGATCGTCTAATGGTTATAGCAGATTAAGCACAACATCGAGACCTTGGGGAGGCGTTATGGGAAAAAGGCAAAGAGAACATCACAGCCAGGAGGTCGTGAGGCACGACGTGCCTTACCAGCAACCTCAACAAATCCTTTGCAAGGCAGTGAATGGTGTCGCCGCAGGTCCACCAGGACCAGATCATGAATCGTCGTATTCATGTGGCAGCAAGTGGCGTCTCCCAGATGGGTGACTGATAGAGTCGATCACTAGAAAACTCAAATCATGTTGGATGAGGCAGCGGGGAAGGTGAGGTCTCCGGCGTCGTAACAGAGGAAGATGAAATTGATGCTCGGTTATGAGTAAACCTGCTATCTTGTATTGAAGCTTCGGAACCAAGCGACGACGATCTTGAGGGCAAAGTAAGCGACGAAGAACTTATCGAACTTCCGGAGATCGCCCGGTCGAGGGTGAAGGGTGACCTGGAAGGGATTCGTTTAGGTAGCGGGGCAATTTTGCGTCCGTGAGCAAGCGTTGGAATAAGTGTTGTCATTGGCGAATCAGGACTGGGTGATTTGAATACATGCAAGGAGGATGCGGTCGCCGGTATTGGTTGAAAAGTGATTCGAGCGGGAGCAGACGCAACAACAGTGCGTATACAAGCTGGGTGCGGAGCAGGAGAAGGCTTAACAGTGATGGCAGACGTAGCTGCAGAACCGTTACATGTCACCTTGCCTGCCTTTCTTCGGGATCGAGAAAGAGAATCATCCCAAACATTTAATCGAGAGAACTGCTCGGTCAGTTCGTCGACATCCATGACAGATAGCGATCGTTCAGATAAGGTGACCGGTCGCCCGGGCCATTCGGGAGTGACAAAGGTGCGAACGCTCGGGAAAGGGTCATAGTCACAGCTTGGTGGATAGATTGTGGGGAATGCATGAGGGGGAGCAACACCACCGAGAACTTTGTGTAGCTCGGTGGACGAAGAGACCTTTGGGGAGATCAGTCGATAGTACAACGAAATAAGATGAAGGACCTACTGGTGTACTCTGACGGCTAAGCGGTGCATTTGACTTGGTAGTCGGCGGGACGGCAAACTTCCCCATGTTGCGAATCAGCGTCTCAAGTGGGATAGTGGCTCCTTCGGAAACTGGCTTCTTGTGCAAAGCCTTTTTTGTGCGATTGCGCCGGTTCTGGAACTGAGCGAGGTGGATTCGCACGGAAACTCTTTGTACAAGAATAAATACGAACCCAGACATGAATCTGCCTGTAAGTCATATTGGACTTTCTGGCAAGAAAAACTTTATCGGCGTGCGTCGGGAAAGGATTCTCGTCAAAGAAATGCTCTAACAGAGGAACATATTGCTATAGGTATAGTCAATCAGTTAGTATATCAACAGAAGGCTGGTGGGTACTTGCGTGATTGAATGTCTTGGAAATCTTCGCCGGAACGCTTTCGTTATCTTCCCGGCAACAGAGAACAGAAGGCCCTTTTTCTTGGAGTAATGCGACACCTTCACTGATCCACGCATTAAGCTTCTTAAGGTATATTTGCTTGAAAGCCGCTATAATGGTTTCATCGGAGGTATGCGGGCACGTAGAGGGTACCTGCGCGAGCTTCGAGCAAGCACGCGATATAGTAGCCAGAGCCTGTTCACGAAATTCGGAGGCTCGTTGATAGTATGCCGCTTGCATGGCCTGAGCAACTTCCTGCCTTGCACCTGCCGTGACCAATGCATGAAGTAAAGCGGGTGGTTCAGGAAGGTCGAACTGGATGGGGCGTGCAGGTGTAGATGAAGAGCAAGTGGGTTGCGGGCGAGAGTTGAAATATTGATCAGAACGAGTTAAGATGCGCGAAAGAACAGCATTAACAGAAGACGACTGGTCCTCGATATCAACCATGTTGGTGAACGAACGTATGCAATCTGTGCGCGCTGTCACGGTATAAGTATTGCTTTGTTAATGACTGTTTGTATCCCAGATTTAAATTCCGCATTGTCCTTGAAACCAAAATGGCATGTCGGTGACGTCACTAAGTAGTCACCCAAATTTTACGACTTCCTCAGGATAGACTACGGTCGCCTCGTGGGCTATGGAGCTGCAAGTGCCAATAAATTCCCGCGACTTTTTTTTAACTGCGCGACTTTTTTAACTGCAGCGCGCGACTTTTTATTAGTCACAGCGCGCGCAATTTGCAAACTTCATCCGCGCGACTTTTTTTTTTCACTCCAAGCGCGATTTAGTCGTCCACGTGATTCCGACAGTAGAGAACAACACAAAGAGTATGTCTTGTACTAAAGTCAATGGCCATTCCTGACGTTCTTGCTACTAGCACGTCGCACGGCGATTGCGGCATGCCACCGTTCAACTCGGAGCATGGCAAGCTCACCGTGGACTCGCGACACCTTCCGGGTCGTATGACGCTGTCATTATTGGCGGAGGTAAGCCAAGATACTCAAACGGATGGCGTGTTTTGACCACTGCTGTAGGCCCTGGTGGTTATGTCGCAGCCATCAAGGCCGCGCAACTCGGTTTGAAGGTATCCGGATCATCCCCGTCACTTGCGCACTCTTACTAACGCATTCCAGACCACTTGCATCGAGAAGCGTGGTTCGCTTGGCGGAACGTGTTTGAACCCTCGGATGCATACCGTCAAAGGCCATGCTCAACAACTCACATATTTACCACCAAACAAAGCATGACCTTGAAAGGCGTGGTATTGAGGGTACGCAATGTTCGCCTTCATCACGATATGAGCCATTCATTCAACCGAGTATAGTCTCCGGGGTTTCACTTAACTTGCCTCAGATGTTGAAGGCCAAAGACCAACCGGTCGTCGGGCTTACAAAGGGTATCGAGATGCTCTTCAAGCAAAACAAGGTAGACTACATAAAGGGTTCCGGTTCTTTTGTTTCCCCAACACGTATTGCTGTACAACTTCTCAAGGGTGGCAAGACGGAAATCAAGGCAAAGAACGTCATCATTGCTACCGGCTCAGAGGTTACACCATTCCCAGGAGGCGCCATTCAAATAGACGAGAAGCAGATCGTTAGTTCAACAGGTGCACTAGAACTCCAAGAGGTACCAGATAAGATGGTGGTCATCGGCGGTGGTATCATTGGTTTGGAGATGGGTAGTGTTTGGAGTCGACTTGGCGCCGAGGTCACTGTTGTTGAGTTCCTTGGTGGCATCGGTGGTGCTGGCATCGATGAAGAGGTCGCGTGAGTGTAGCACGCACACTGAGGTCCGCGCTTGCTTTGATGGGTCTTTACAGCAAACAATTCCAGAAGATTCTGGTGAAGCAAGGCATCAAGTTCAAGCTGGGCACCAAGGTGTTGTCCGCTGACAAGGTTGACGGAAAAGTCATTGTCAAGACGCAATCTGCCAAGGGCGACAGGGAAGAGACCGTAAGTCGAGGACCGATATCTTGGGTGTTAAGAGAGTAACCTTGTTTATCGTAGCTCGAAGCCGACGTTGTTTTGGTTTCGGTTGGTCGTCGTCCATATACGGAGGGTCTTAACCTTGAGGCTATTGGTGTCGAGAAAGACAACAAGGGTCGCATTATCATTGATGACCAGTTCAGCACTTCAGTCAAGAACATCAAGTGTATCGGTGACGTGACCTTCGGGCCCATGCTCGCGCACAAGGCGGAGGAGGAAGGTATCGCTGCTGTCGAATACCTCAAATCTGGACACGGCCACGTCAACTACAATGGCATTCCTTCTGTCGTCTACACCCACCCCGAGGTTGCCTGGGTAGGTCAAACCAAGCAAGACCTCAAGGCCGCCGGCGTTCAATACAATATTGGAAAATTCCCCTTCGCTGCCAACTCCCGAGCCAAAACGAATCTTGACAGCGAGGGCTTTGTCAAGTTCCTTTCGGAGAAGGAGACCGACAGAATTCTCGGTGTACACATTATTGGCGAGTTTTCCTTGTCATGTTTTTCACGGAGAAGAGTATTTAATCGGAGTAAAGGCCCTAATGCTGGTGAGATGATCTCGGAAGCCGTCCTTGCTTTGGAGTACGGTACAAGCTCGGAAGATATCGCTCGTACAACTCACGCTCACGTATGTTTCTGCTTCGTTCGTTGCATGCAATACGTTGACGTTTCCTATTCCCTAGCCCACACTCAGCGAGGCATTCAAGGAGGCTGCCATGTCGGCATATGGAAAGCCAATTCACTTTTAGATGAGGTTATATTTTACCATTGTTTTTTTCCGACGAGGACGACATGTCCTTTGAGCCCTCGGAGATGGCTTCATCACCGTCGAATCCTCATCCCTACAAAGGGCCCTCCGCACCAATGACTCCATCGCATGCAACCCAACTTTTTGGTTCAATACCCTGCGCTTCTTAAGCGCCTACGCTGAAACGATGTTCCCCCTCACCTTCTTCATGAGCAACCAGACGGCGAACACGACGCTCAACGCAACGCTGGACGACATACGGAGTTTCTTTGAGCAGCACAAGTACCCCGACGGGTTCTATCGTCGACAAGCCCCGTTCGACTTTAGCGAGGCCATCACCATGTTTGGCAAGATCCTTGCCCTAGTCGGGGTCCGGCCAGGTCGCAACGAAGGTGTGGGCAACTATGTGGTGGATCTAGAGGACCCTGGGAGTGTATGTCGCTTTTTTTGTTGCTCGCCCGCCATTCCAACGGTGCTGATACTCATTGGGTACAGGCCAGTTTGACAGCGTGGCTATATCCTGACCCAACGTCCGAGCTCGAGACCGCAATCAAGGCCAACTTGGTCACGTATTACCAGATGAAGCTCAAGAACACATACCTTGGAGTAAACCGACCCTGCCAGCGGCAGAGTGCCGTGGCCACCAAAGTTGGGTTTAACTTTGGGAGGTTGGATCTCGGAGCGGCGCCCGGCAGTAAAACGAAGAACGGGCCCCGCAAGAGTCTACCCACAGCATTTCCTCCACTAAGAAGGGGTCGGACTTGCAAGGTTCTGGCGAGGACGAGGACGAGGAGAACAGCCCAAGTATAAGGAAAGAAGCTAGCAAGTATGAAGGTCTTGGGCTTGGACACCCACCTGTGTCGTGTGGACCTGGACCTGTCGAGTGGACGCGTTGGCTGATGCAGTGAAGTAGCAGTGGAGCTTTCTCAAGTGGAAGCGAGACCTCCCTTGCAACTCCAACGCGGCGTAGTAAAGGTAATCTTCATCGAGCGCTATTCAGATCCTCCAACTGGATTCTGACGCACACGTAACCCAATGCTTCAGGTTGGCCTATTCTTCCGCACGTTCCGACGCATACTGTATATCCCCTACCGCGATGACTCAACTACACATACCTTTGGTGGAATCTGGTTCTCGATCCTCATCAAATAGTTCTGTGATCACATTGAATTCACCAATGCTCGTAAGGTGTCAAGTGCCTGGCATGGCATTGCAACGGCTTCCCGTCTCGCCCCTCCATCAACATGCTGCACCCGTTGTGAACGACAAGCTTGGTCGCTTTGACAAGGAGTTTGTGGAGATTAATCAAATCGGTAGCGGCGAATTCAGTAAAGTCTTCAAGATTCTATCCAAGAATGGACCTTCAAACAGTCTAAGCCGTTCGAAGGACCCAGACATCGGTACTTATTTCTCTCTTTAATGTCTGCATGATTTATCTATACCCTGGTAGTTTGCGTCTGCGCAAAGAGGTTGATATCTTGCAACACCTCTGTCGGGTTGTGGTCACCGAAGGTGGTCCTCATCCCAATGTCCTCACATATATCGACAGCTGGGAAGAGGACAAGACACTGTTCATTCAAACCGAGCTCTGTGAGCTGGGAAACTTTGCACACTTCCTGTGGGAGCACGGCAAGGCATTCGTCAGACTGCTGTCCTGCATTACGACGACGATGTTGCAATGGATCTTAGTCCATGACACTGGAGTCGTCTTTTCCCCCTACCGATTCGCGGTTCCTGTCATCGCATCTGGCCTCAGTATCCTTTTGCTATTTACCTTCCTCAAGGCCGTCTGCTCAGCAACAAGTCGTGGCAGTTGTCCCTTACTCTGGAGGCCATTGGAGAAGGTCTTTCTTTACTTCGTCTCGCGTTGGGCTCACTGTATCATACTCATGTTATGTCAATATTAATATCTGTATACAACATTTTTTCAGTACCATCTCCTCCTGGCCCCCTCTTCATCCCATTATGGGATTCGATGGAGTGCCATTGGCGACGGACTTGCTTTGCTTCATCTCACATTGGGCTTGTTGCGTCAGATGCATGATTATGCACTCTTAATCCCGTCTATAAAATACCCAATCGATCTCAGGTCAATGACCGCTACTCCTCTTTCTCGGGTCAAACTCCATCATTCCATCCCCCCAATAAGCCTACGCATCCGCAAGCGCCAAGTTCATCCAAACGGCCTCTATCACTGCCATACAAAGAGCAGGCAGACGTGTCGCTACCCAAACGACCTCGCTCCTTTCGCACCGACTCCCAACTTCCTCCCACCTTCTCAAACCATGCCACTTACGAGGCCCCGTCCCTCGCACTCAACACCCTCCCAGTATGCGCCGTTTGCCTCGGGAGGCATAAGCACTCCATGCCCGTCGTTTTCTGTGCAGCCAAGCGCACCTGGAATGACCAATTCGAAACATTCATGGAGCGTTTCAACAAAGCGCTATGAGTCAAAGAATCAGGAGCCGTCTTATGCAGTATGTGGCAATGAGACAGTGGCTGTCACGAGAAACATGATACCATGCATGCTTGCTCAGGGTGCAGAGCACTCACACACGGAGCCAGTTCATGCCCTCGAGCGCAGAAAGCTCCGGCCACAAACCCCCTATAAAGCGGATGCATGGGAGATTGAACTCCAACAGACGGGGCTCATTGCTCGGTTCCCATCCATCCCGTCTGGCCTACGCAAAGGTTTCTCTGTAGGATACCCCGCACTTTCCCGTGTACAAACCCCCCCGAATAGTACCTCCCTTGTGGTTTATGAAGCCGAATTCGGCGACATTGTGAATAAAGAGTTAGCTAAAGGCCGCTACATAGGTCCTCTTCCTTTCTCGACGATAGAAACCTTACTAGGACCTTTTCAATCCTCCCCCCTATCACTAATACCCAAACCCGGTAAACCGGGAAAGTTTCGCCTAGTACAAAACTTCTCCTTCCCCGTCGAGGCTTCATCTCGTTTCCCTAACCCATCCATTAACAGCGCCATCACCTCCGAATTCTTCCCATGCACTTGGGGGAAGTTTTCGACAGTCTATCTGCTAATTTCTCGCCTACCCGTCGGTTCACAGGTTGCCACACAAGACGTGGCAGAAGCATACCGCACAATACCACTGCACGAGTCGCAATGGCCAGCGGCGGTAGTACGGGTATCAGAAACAACTGCATGCATAGACACGTGTGTTGCGTTCGGCGCTTCACCCTCATGTGGAGTCTACGGGCACGTAGCCGACGCCGGAGTGGAGATACTGCGAGCTAAAGGTATCGGGAATACAATCCCGATAGCGCAGGAACACGAAGGGATGAGTGTCTAGTGGGAGACTCACGTAGACAGGTTCTTGTGGATGATAACAAAGATATTGAAGTGGTTCAAGAGTAAGTTTGGAGGAACTTAGGAGTGAACCAGTGAGTGGAAAGAACAAGATAGTTCGATAGAGAGATAGGCTGTAAGGCCCATCTTATATAGTATCTAGTAGTGTTTGTACGTATTGATACTGAACTCTAATATCATAACTGTATAGTATGATAAGAGATAAGAGGTGAATCAGCCATTGGCTGATGAATA